>PVIC010011784.1:0-40814 GCA_004025085.1 Thryonomys swinderianus | reverse complement strand
TTTTTTTTTTTTTTTTTTTTTTTGCTTTTTGGAGACAGGGTCTTGCTTTTGTAGTTCAGGCTGGCCCTGAGCTCACTATGGTGCCCAGGCAAGCCGCCGCGAACTCAGCAATCCTCCTGTCTCTGCCTCCCGAGTGCTGGGATTACAGGCATGAGCCACCACGCCCAGCATTATATGTGGTAACCGGGGATTGAACTCAGGTCCTTACGCTTGCGAGGCAGGCGCCGGAACCACTGAGCTAACCCTCTGGCCCAAAACTATTGGATTCTTAAGAAAACATTTTTAAAATTGCCACTATGACCCAACCTCTTACTCAGAAGAGAAACATGAGGCTCAGTGGGCTCCACCCCCTCCATGACACCTGAGCTTGGTGTGTGCTGGCTGGGTGTGGAAGGACTCATCTTTCATACACACTCAGCAGCAAGGGTTGCCCAAGTCACTTCTCTGGGCCACCAGCCTTTACTCTGCCACTTCTCCCATTGCTCCCCTTCCAACATAGAGCCACATGGGGTAGAATTTAGTGCCTGGCAGACAGTAAGTTCAAAGGTGGCAAGTGTCCAATTTGTTCTTCTGATCTATTTCCAAGAAATTCTTAATTGTTGTGCATACCGGTGCAGATGGATTCCCTGACATTTAAATGGTTTGCCAGCAGCAAGCATGATGACCCAAGACCTGCTTCCAGGTCCCCTTCCCTCCCCGGTGCCTCCTATTGTGAGTATGGTAGAGGAGAGATCAGAGTTACGGGCCTCTGGTAACCACCAAGGGACAAATTTCCAGCTATTGCCCTGGGGTTTGCTCCATGGTCACCTGCTTCTTACTGTTGATTAAAGGCACTAACAGAAACTGATTTAAGGTAGTGCAATTACATTTATGTGTAATTAAATGATGCTAAATCCAATTAAAAATAGCCAATATTATAGGTAGCAGATTAGTTTTACAGGCTCATTATTGCCAAATTCAAGGAACAAACTGCCTCTGGTGTCCAAGTAATCAGACACTGTTGCATCACCAAGGTAACTCTGGTGATTATGGAACACATTCTCATGCCTTAATTAAAAATAAAAACTACCGAGCAGAAGGCACATTACTTATGGGTAGACAGCCTTTCCAATAGGAGGCCACTCCAGGAACCTAAAAAATAAGCCAATATCTGAGAGGCTACCAGCAGAACCAGTTAAAGATGTACTTCTTGATCTTACACTCACACAAAACCCCATGCTTAGGACCAGTAGGGCCAGCAGCATATGGAGGATGGGTTAGATCAAAGGGTCAAAGAATTGAGAGGATGAAACAACACTGAGAGCAGTGCAGGGAAACAAAAACTGGCTGGGCAGTTAACCACGGTGTTTTGTTTTATTTTTTGGCAGTACTTGAGATCGAAACCACTGAGCTATATTCTTAGCCCTTTCAATTTTTGAGACAAGTTCTTGCTAAATTGCCAAGATTGGCCTTGACCATGGCATCTTCCTGCTTCAGACCCCTAAGTACTGGAAATACAGGTGTGAAGAGCTTTAACTGTCATTGCACTTTCTGGACTCTTAGACTGCCCTTCCTTGGATGATGAGAGGGATGCTCTTAAGGTCCACTCTGGCTCTGCGGAGAGTGGCAGTAGTCAAGGCTTCAGTCTCCACGGGTTCTGAGCCAAAACTTTTCACGCAGGAGTGGATTTACCCTCTGTGCACTTTGTACAGAGGAGGGAGTAGCACAGACAGGGGAAGTGGCTTGCTGTGAATCGAGCATCTGGGAAGTGGCTGAAGTGGGATTTGAATCCTGGAAGCCCCGACTTAAAGACAACATTCTCCTTGTTGTCTGGATAGCTTTTACAAAGCCATCTGAGATAGCCTACACTGCAGGCTTTCCTGCAACTTCTGCCTACAAGAAAAAAGGTCTGTTGAACAATATGGGATTCACACCTCTGCAGCTCAGGCCTCCTCGTTATTCCCATCATGTCCAGCACCCTCCATCCACTATTCCTTAACTGTTCCTTCACACAAACACCATGCAAACACCCCCCAGGTACGAATGTGTGACAGAACTGTGATCAGATGTGCTCCTAAAATTTAGTAGGGTAACACAGATATTGATAAAACAACCATTAAGAAATCGTCATTTTTCTTTATGCCTTGGGTGCTCAGAGCCAGGCATCGGGCATCAGCAGTAAGATCAGCGACAACTGGGCTTTTCAAGGAGGCACCAGCTTTGCCCACACTCAGCTACAGGCTCCAGGAACTCCCTGGCCTGCTTTTCCTGCTTTACCACCAAGCTCCAGTAATGTTTCTGACTTTTTCTCCCATGCTTACTCTCATCTGCATCACCCAAGCCCTGGGATGCCCCAATCAATCATCAAGCTGTCTATCTCAAGTGCTACTGAGTCCTGGACACTGCTGGTGATAAGAATGTCCTTGCTTTGATAGAGTTGGGGAGGTAGGGTGACAGAGGCAAAGCAAATGATCACACAGGAAATGCAGAGTAACTATGCTAAGCTGGGGCAGAGGAGATGATGTAGAAATCCATGACAAGGAAGTGCAGATGTAGCATATGCTTAGCCTGCTTGAAAGCCTGGGTGTGATCCCTATACCCTTCTCCATGACAGAGGTGTGGGGCTTTAAGAAGAATACTGAGGAAAGGAGGGGTGTTGACTGGGATGGAAGCCAAGGAAACACTTATCATCTTTCTTGTATCTTAACAATATAAACTAGAGGTCTGTCAATGTGAACATTTCTCATCTTTCCTGTCCCTGACACCAGGGAGAGTATGGCTGCATTAGGGATCTGTGGAATGTATACTGGGGTGTGTACTTTTTGGGGGAGGCCCAGACTCTCTGGCTTGCTTGTTAGGGGAAACACCTCAGAGACAACACTCCATGGGCCAAGACCCAGACTGAGGCAGGTTTGTTCTGTACTGGGGGATCATCCATCAGGCCACAGGTCCTTGGCACACACCAGTGTCTCTCCTAGGCTTGGTGCTGCCAGCCTCATCCACCTTCACATGTGCTTATACAATGACATGAAAAAGCAGAAACTGCTCCAGGGCACTCAAACCTGCAGCTCCAACATTTTCCCCTTTCCCACCAGGTCCACGTGGAAGCTTCAGAGTTCTCACGAGGCTAGAGAATCCCAGTCATCAAACCTCAGGTCATTTTTTTTTAGGGGAAAATGTGTGAGGCAGGATGGGAGACAGGTGACACAAGATCTGCCTGGTTCTAGCTAGAGCTCAGGTCTTCCTCTCCCTAAAAACAGAACCAGTTTCAACTTCTGATCACCTTTAGCCTAGATAAACAACAGGAAGTTAATAAATATCCACACAGTAGAAAAGGCACAGTGGAAAAGTTTCTGCCTATGCCAACACCACTAACTCCCAGGGAGAACACAGTAATTGCTGTCGGCACCACTGCACTGGGACTTGCTCCACCAGCCAACTCTCCATGTAGACATCATCCATCCTCTACATATTGGCTACTATACTGGACACCATGGAAAGAATTTTCATCATTAGCTTGTATGAAGCACTTTACAGTATGCATAGCTTTCATGTAGATGTCTAACTTGATAACCAGCCTCCTATAAGCAGAATCTTGGCAAGTATGTCATTATCTGTCTTGTCAAATCAGACAATAAGCTCTTTTAAGGCAGTTACCAAGCATGGTGCCCAATAGTCTTTCATCTCCTTGCTGTAGAGATCTCAGTCTGGAGCCCTAAAAGCACTCCTCATATTGATAACATACTGTAAAATTTCATATACCTCAGGGTACTTGGAAAATCAACCCATCAAAAAGAATTTATTGAATAGCTGATAAATTTCTTGCCCTTAGTGACAGAAATTTGATGGCAGCTGATTTGAAATGGATTGGTTCTTTTAAAAAATTATCACTAAGTGAACAGAAACCTTTATGGTTAAGAACAAATAACCTAGGGCTGCCCTCTAAGTGCAGAGACACATTTCAGTCATATCAGACTGTAAGAATAAATTGTGTACACTTTATCTCTGGCGCTGGGTTGCAACTTACTGATATGCTACAGGAATCACCATCACGCTCAGCCTGAATCTCCACACTTCCCAGGTGCAGGATAGAAGCAATTATCTTAAAAATGCTTATCTGATGGGACTCTCTCACTCCTGGAAGAAAAAAATGAATGAATGACACTCAGCACCCATGCTATGACAGAAAGGACATTTTACCCCCTGTAAGAACATTAAAAAAACGTTTGATTTTCCTTCTGGGGCCAATGATTCCTAAAATGATCCAGACTGCTCACCAAGTAATTACAATTCACAGTAACAGCTCAGAGGGCCAAGGAGCTTCTGTACTAAAAAAGAAAATATACTCAATCTGATTGTTCCAATCAAACCAGATGGGTCACACTACCATTTCAACTTCTCAAAGAGCACAAGGGAGGAAGCAATCATACAGACTCATTTGGACTTCATTTCAACCAAACACTTTATGATTTTATGAGTTTAATAAGAACACTCACTTATCTGCGGTCAACTTTTCTCCTAACATAACATCCTGCAAACATCTGTGACATACATTCACAGTGTGGGGAAGCAAGGGGAAGAAAGCCCCTGGGACCCCTATCTTAGGGGTGAGCTGGTCAGTCCTGGGTGGGAAGGGGTGTTCTCCAGACAGTATGTACCACATACACACTCTCACCAGAACCAGTGTGGCAGCAATCAAGATTATCAAATTTGTTATTTACCTGTGTGCATTGTCAAAAACATAAAAACTCCAAAAATTTATGTTCAGCTTGAAGGTATTAACATTTCCTTTTAAATTAAAAGATATTTTGGATTTTTAAAAAAGCTACAAAATGGGGGCCAGAGGGCTAGCTCAGTGGTTCCGGCGCCTGCCTCGCAAGCACAAGGTCCTGAGTTCAATTCCCGGTAGCCACATACAATGCTGGGTGTGGAGACTCATGCCCACCGGCAATCAATACCACATACCACAGTGCCGGGCGTGGTGGCTCACGCCTGTTGTCTTAGCACTTGGGAGGCTGAGACAGGAGGATTGCTGAGTTTGAGGCTTGCCTGAGCTACATAGTGAGCTCAGAGCCAGCCTGAACTACAAAGCGAGACCCTGTCTCAAAAAGCAAGGAAAAAAAAAAAAAAAAAAAAAAAGAAATGATATACTTGTTACTCCATAGTCCACCCAGCAACGGGCTAGCAATATTCCACTAAATCTAAAAAAGATTAATAGTTGTGTAACTGAGAAGCACTCACTCCTGTGTCAAACAAAACTTTCCCCCAAATACTTGCAAAGTGGGGGAACTAAAGTATGAACAAAGTACAACGAACACTGTTTAAAAATCTCTTCTTGGGAAAGAAAAAATTTGATGGTTAAGAGGAAAAACAGAAACAAAGCTTATATAAATGGGGGGGGGTTGGAAGGTTGAGGGGAAGGCAGGGGAATGGGAGAAAAATAAGAATCGAGATACATTATATACAGGTACAAATTGTCAGTAAGGACTGTGATCATAATGTATTCCTAAAATGTACCAATAAACTCAATTTATGAAAAAATCTCTCATTACTATGGGATTCTCAGAATAAGCACTATCTTGCTACAGGAAGCAAAAACTAAACAAAAGTCAAGAAATAAAAACTAAGGGGTAGAATAGGTGTCAGCAATCTACAGTTCTATTACTTTTTGTAATTTCACTCTGTAGCCCAGGCAAGCCTCGAACTCAGCAGTCCTCCTGCCTTTGTCTCCCAAGTGCTAGGATTACAGGCATGAGCCAGCACGTCTGGCATTTTTGTAATTTTTGTTGTTGTTTGAGGCAGGTTCTCCTTAGGCAGTCCAGGTGATCCCTGAACTCACCATCCAGCCCAAACTAGCCTCGAACTTGTGATCTTCTAGCCTCAACCACCCAAGTACATAAGTAAACTTTAATCAGGACACAGTCATGCCCACTGGTTTGTGTTTCATCCATGGCTACTTCTGTGCTACCATAGTAGAGCTGAGCTGAGTGAGTAGAGAGAAATCACATAGCACATGGTTCACAAAGCCTAAAAGGTCTACTACATTGTCTTTTGAGAACAAATTTGCCAGCCTCTGCAATTTAAGAGAAATGAACATAATCATTAAAGAGTAGGGAAAACAGTCTTATTAAAATATTTAATTTTACAAGTGTGATCTGCCTTGAGAATTAAAGCATCCATCCTGCAGATTCAGAGGGACCCATACCACCTTTGGTCTACTGTTTCTTGTCCCAGCACTACTGTTTCTTGTCCCAGCCATGGCCAGAAGCCTCTCCCATCTCTGATGAGCTAGCAAAAGGCCACAAGTGTCCTCTAAACCCCAACTCCAGAGAGTAGGATAGGTGCATTACAATACTAGGGAAGTCAGGGTACCCATTCTCAACTCATTACCTCTCCCAGTCACATCTGTGTCTCCCTGTCCTGCCCCGTGGTCCTGGGGGGTGGTTCCACAACCTTTCTCTTGTGTTTGCTGTGAAGCATCAAGCTTGTTCAACTGAGGACACTATAGTGATATACAGGAAACAGCAGCAGGGGGGATTTTTCCTTCCTGGTCTGGGTGCCAACAGCCTCCCTGATAAGCTCTCACTGTGTGGAGAGACTCTCGTGCCCACCAGTGGCTTCTCCCCAACAGCTACTGCTCCTCTGCCATCCCTGCTATACCCTAGAGCAAGTGCAGCCTGCCTTGGAATGTCAGGGCTGGCCCTACTCTCCAGCACGTTTCTTTACCTCATCCTCTTAGGCATGTCAAAAGTGCAGCCAAGGGCAGAGAACTCTTCTGTTCAATACTTCCTGCATGACCTGCTCCTTGCCTGGTGATAGCAGCTTCCTTTGCACTACTTTGGAACCTTGAAAGTTCTTTTTGTATATGTGTGTGACCACTGTGGATTGAGTTTTTGCATTGGGCTATATCCTTTTTAAAATTTGGAACTTGAGTCTCCAAATCACTAAGTTGCCTAGACTGAGCTTGAAATGGAGATCTTCCTACCTGGGTCTTCCTTTTCATACTCATCTTCCACTGCTACTTTGGTCAAGAACTATTTACATTAATTTTCTTTGTTGAAACAATAGTGTGGTTTCTCTCTCCTGATGGACAGTTCACAGGCACATAGGAAGAACCCAGTCTATGATACCCAGGGAAAAGAACCTATAGAGGATTTGGCACATGAAAGCCTGGCTTGCTCCTCACACAGAGACTAGGGCACATCCTACTTGACCACTGATTCTCACTACAAACCTGACATGCTGTCCTGAGTTAGTCACACAGCTCAGAAGCCAGTGCTCTGCCACCATCAGGAAACACGGGGTCATCCTGAGCCACTTGTTGGATTTCAAGCTGACTTTTCAAGATTTCCTCTTTCTCTGGCTGCAGGCCCCTGAAATTGGACTCTTCCATCTCCCAACTAAGAAAAAATTTCCCTTCTGAAGGAAAGGGGTTCTCCCCAAAAAAGCTGGCAGAGAAAAGAGGCAGTTTCCTTCAGCTCTACTGTCACCTCCTGCTTCTGGCACAGACAGCTTCTTGCCCTACTGTAAGCTCAATACGGAAACAGCTAACATGAGTACACTGCAGGTGTGACAGAGCTACCCATGTTCAGGGCGCTTCCAGCTCGGTGTGTAGGAGTCAGCCACAGTGCAGTGCTCTTCCTGCTGGAGCCCACTGCCTCTGAACCAACTGCAACACCAAAGCCATGGCCCTGCTGGATACTCCTCCATCAGTTTCAGTGCCTGAGAAAGTGAAAGGGAGAACTTCACTGTGCCTTTAATGAAAGCTCCAAATTTTAAGCTTTGGAGCTTGAGGGTTGGGTGGATAAGATGGAGGAGGTTCCAAGGCAAGAGGGTGTCTCCTTAGGCTCACACAGGCTGGTGAACTTTGTGGGATATCATCTGCCTTCTCCGCTCCATGAGATCAGACCTCTGGGCCTGCTCCTCTCATCAGAAGCTCCTTACCAAGAAGGGTAAAAGCTTGTCGAGTCTTCTCAAAGTCCTCTGCATCATCGACACCCTCGATGGATGTGTTTCCTCCCTGTGATGTATAGAAAAAGTCCTCTGCACATGCTGTGGGAGGCAAGGAAAGAAGGTGTGAGACAGTGAGCACAGCTTCAGCCCGTACACCCCACAGACCGTGACTCCCTGTCCAGGCCTGGGGATTGCTCCTCTTTGGCCATATTATACTCAGACCAAAGTTTAGTCCGAGCTGGATGTGAAACTCTTTAAAATATTCTTTATCCACAGTGGCAAGTGAGAAAGAGAATTGAATAATAAAAGAGAATATTATACTACACTGGCAGAATTTGCAGCTGAATTCATGTAAAACTTATATGGGAAAAACATGTTAATATAAAAGATAAATAGGTCATGAGTAGTTCAATTTAATAAGATTCACTCAGATTTGTTTTCTAAAAGGATCTGTCATATACAAATAAAGCACATGTTCAGAATCACATCCCAGAATCACATTTCCATGGTCTTGATAATCTTTTTGCCTGACAACTTCATTTGACAAATGAAGGGCCATGATGTGTTTATTTGTTTTACAAAGCCAAGCCACACTCCAGCTATTCAGGCACATGAACAAGTACAGCTGAAATTCTTCAATGTTTGGTCTTAGCCACTAGCATTTCTTCTTCAGTCTGGCCTCCGAAAACTGCCTTAGGGACATCTGATAAGAAGGGGCATACTGTGTCTGGCAAGTAAAAGTCAAGCTAAGCAAAGGGCAAAAACAGGAGAAGCCCAGGATAGAAGCTACACCACTTGAAGGATGGTAGCACAAGCCCTGATGCAGATCCTGGCCTCAGAAATCAGTAATAACTGTCCAAATTCATAATTAGCCCTGCAAATCATGTGAGTCACAAAATACATTACTTTGTGTGGTACAACCCCACCTGATACTTTGTGTATAACATTTGTTTCAACAGGATGCCAAAATCAGACATGGGCTGGTTTTCCTCCTCCCCAGAGAACTGCTCTTAAATTCCTTTTCTTTGACCTGAGTGTGAACAGTTGAGTCCACATCAGCTAAACATGCTTAGCTTGCAGCTTCATGGTAACTCCCACTCCTCTTCAGCTCCTTGTCCTGATCTCTCAAAAACTTCAGCAGCTCTTTCCTTTTCTCCCTGCTGACTCGCTGTGCTCTGGATCCAACTTTCAGCATTGGTTGTCTGGGGTTTATTGCACAAGATTTTAAAACCATCTCCTTGCTTCATCTCATGTCCTTTCAAATCCAGCCCCTGGATGCTGGTAACTCCAATCACACTACTCTCTTGGTTTAAGCCCTTTAGAGGTTCCACTGCCCTTAAGGCAGAGATCAGCAACCTGGGACAAACTCTTAGATGTTCGTGACATGGTCACTTCCTTCTGGCAGACAATCGTGGCTGCTCCTTTCCAATCTCTGTGTCCCAGATACCAGTTTCCTCATTGTCAAGCATCAGTTCTGACCTCTGCCCGTGCTGTCATGGTCCCCATCTACCTTTCTTTTCCCATCTCTTCCCATTTCCTTATATTGCCACAGAATCTTCTATGTTCCAACCCAAAATTAACTTTGTAAACTCCCTTGGCTCATTAATCAAACATGCCAAGCCCAGCCAAAAAGTAGCAGAATTCAGTCCTAAACCCTAGTGTGACTACACAACCTGAGCTATAAAATTCAGACTATAAAACTTGCGGGAATGAAGAGAGTATTGGTGGTATGCTACAAGAGAACCTTCCTAAAGGAGTAACTTATCATACCGTGATGACTACAGATCAAGACATGGGAACTGGAGAGGAAAAAGAGTCCAGCTCTGTGCTTACTCATAGCTTTAGCAGAAAATATTTATGAACAAAACTGTATCAGATCTCTGCTGAAGACAGCAGTTAGCTCTTTCATAGCTAATCACTCAGTAAGTTCTGAGACAGAATAATATTACAGTTTCAAAGACTTTTACAAAAGCAATTTCCCCTTTATTCTCACTTTTCAAAGTATCTAATTCTGATGATATGTGTAGCACTCAACTGTATTTCTCCCACTTTTTGGATAAGCAAAATGAGAAATATAGGACTTTAAGAGGTTGATTGGGCTCACCATGGATTGCATAGCCCTGAAACTCCATTGCCCTATTACCCTTCTCTTGGGATGGTCATTTATCTTTGACATCCCATGACTTGGTCATAAACAAAAGCTAACTCATTACTCAGTACCAGCCAAACACATCACAATCACTGAAGATTCCACACAAAGGAAACTTTTAAACTGGAGGGAAAGCAACTTCTGAAGATCCTACATTGTCAATAGCTAAGGCCTCACTGCTTGATGTTCTGAATCAGACACACCACCCTCTATCTTCCTTTCTCCCAGTTCCCCAAACTCAAGCACAGCTGAACAACTTCAAGTTGAGGTTTATTACTGCAGAAATCCTCCAGACCAGTAAGAGCAGATCTCTGCTGAATTATCTGAGTCCAGTCAAAATGAACATCTTCTCTCCCTTTACTTTGAGATCTCTGATCACTTCTGTTAATACTATCCTAAAACCTTCTTAAGAAGAGACAAAATACAATCAATCTTTCCCCATCCACCTGGTCTGTCTGGATCTTAGCTCTCCTTTGAGGCCTATGAGGCAGCAAAGACCATTCCAACACCCAGTTTAGATTGCTTTCTTTACTAAGAATTCCAAGAAGAAATATGCTACAAAGCCTATTAACTGGCAGGTATTGGATCAGGCAGTAAATGCACCACAAAAGGGGCATGACTCAATGATTTAAATCCAGAAACATCAAGGCCAAGGACAATAACTTGCAACTCCCTCAGGGAGGCTTTACTTTCACCTGTGCAAGGTCAAAGAGGTTGTTCATAAAACTATATCAGCACACTATGGGGAAGAAAAACAAAAGAAAGAAAAAAAGAAAAGGGGACAGATGTGGTGGTACATGCCTGTGATCCCAGGTACTTTCTATGTAGAGGCAGAAGGATCAGAAAATCAAGGCCAGCCTAGGCAACTCAGTGAAAAGCTGCTTCAAAATAGAATTTTTTAAAAGGACTGAAAATGTAGTTCAGTGGTAGAGCACTTGCCTAGCATGCTCAAGACCCTGGAAAGAAGAGAAGAGGAGAAAATAAACTTATTCTTTAATCATCCAAGGCTGTCAGGGAAAGAAGGCCCTTGCACCTCACCTTCATTTATTCACTAACAAATTATTCATGGGGCTTAAAAAAGTCTCCTGAGGTCATTTTAAATGCAGCTGGAATAAGAGGAAGAACATGGATAACAGGATGCAAATCTGTGTTCTCAATTTGCATAAAAACACAAAATTTATCCCTGGCCCCTGCCTCCTGGAAGTACTTCTCTGTACCACTGTAGAAGAAAAGAAGGATCTTAGGCACTTGGAGCCCTTGTCCTTTTGTTTGACTTTTCCAGCTCCTGGACCAGGACTATCAGTAGAACCTCACCAAGCTTCAGGGCTCACAGGAAATCCACCCTGCAAAGCTGAGGACAGCCTCACATCAGAGCACAAGAGCTTATCAAAGGCTCTTCGTTTCACTTCAAGATACAGAAATTGATCAAATCAAGTAGTTTTCAAGTGTTCCAGGAGGGAGCCCAAGGAGTCTGCATGTTGCCCTGATGTAGAATAAGGAAAAACCATTTTTAACCCCAAGAAAACTCAGATAAGTATAAATATAAAATTTAGGGGCCTTTTATCCTTATTAAAGTTACATTTGGGACATAGTGGTCCAAAATCAACCAGGTGGATTTTACTAGTATCATATTTGTTCCTTTTTTTTTTTTTTTAAAGACTGGTTAGGGGGGAAAAGAAATTCTCATCTCCTGCAGGTTGGTTCTGAAAAGGCCCGTTGAGCCTGTGCTCTACTTTGGGAAAGGAAGAAGACAGCAGTGTTCATGCTGTGACTACCGACCTGGCTCTCAAGCTGTGACTGACAGCTGACATTGGAGTCAGAAGGTGCCAGCTCAGGGCACTGCTCAAACAAGGTCTGCTCAGCACCTGCTCTGCTTAGCAGGTAACATGTACTCCTTGTCCTTGCAGCAGTTATCCTTGTCCTTGCAGAAGAATCGGATTTGTTAGCAACTAGAGACCAGGAAGAAACAGTATAGTGGATGGCATCTAGGACTTTATCCCTGGATCCCAACTGAAGCAAGGCTTCCTTGGGGACCTGCTGGCCTGCCTGAGCTCGGCTTTCCACAGCACAGCCTTATTATTCTGTATTATTACTGAAAAACTAAGCAAAAGCAGGAGCCACAGCTGTTCTAGTCAATACTGTATCTCCAGCATCTACCGTGGCCTGAGAAGTGTGATGAATGAACAAATGCTAAATTGCACAGCTTATGCATCAAAAAATGTATTAATTTATAGAAAGGAAGTAGAATTAAAGGGTAAGCTACTGGGGGACTATTTGATAAAATGTACCTATTGGGGGCCAGAGGGTTAGCTCAGTGGCTCCAGCGCCTGCCTCACAAGCGCAAGGACCTGAGTTCGATACCCGGTAACCACATATAATGCTGGGTGTGGAGACACGCCCACCAACAATCAACACCGCATACCACAATGCTGGACGTGGTGGCTCACGCCTGTAATCCCAGCACTCGGGAGGTAGAGACAGGAAGATTGCTGAGTTTGTGGCGGCTTGCCTGGGCACCATAGTGAGCTCAGGGCCAGCCTGAACTACAAAGCGAGACCCTGTCTCCAAAAAGCAAAAAAAAAAAAAAAAAAAAAGTACCTATTGGGAGGACGGCTAGGTCTGGTCCTGGCTCCTCAGGATGACTACGATCTGGACCAGGGACAGCAAAACCTCAGAGTCTGTTTCTGTCTGTTCCTCTGCCCCCATCCCACAGAGCTAGCTGCAAAGATCAACTAACCGTGGCCCAGACCCCAAGCTCTTTATAACACTCTCCAGCTCTGGCTTTTCCTATATACCCCAAAATACAGATAGACCAGGGATGAGATGCTGCTTGGTCCCAGGCTGGCCTTCATCACACATGTGGGCTACAAGTCCTCTGCAGCAGCAATCTGTCAGCTCTACATGATACCCAGACAGAGGCTCCAGGTACAAGCAGAGGTACTATGTGGAACAGAACAAGAACTAAAAGCCTGCTCACAGCTGAACATGGTGGTGCATGTCCATAATCCCAGCACTATGGGAGACTGAGGCAGGAGTATTGCAAGTTTTGAGTCCAGCCTGGGCCACTTAGCAAGGTCCTGCCTCAAAGTTTAAAAGGGAGGTGAGGAGTAAGAACCTGTTCACTGTTCTAGTGGAAAAAGCCACTAGATCAAAAGCTTCAGAGCACAGGGAATTTGCCAATACATTCATCACTGGAAAGAAGGGATTGGCCCAGGCCCCTGAGGGGACAGGGTGATGTGTGTTCTCACACTGGCTCCATTGGAGAGGTGCTTTGGCTGCTCTATCAAGTTGTACTAAAAGCTTCCAAACCTGTACCAGAGGGATCAGACAGCCAGGCAGTGTTGAGTCTCTCTCACCTGAGCCCTATGTTATCTTCCATGATGATGCTGCCCGTAGCTCAGTGGAATAGTTATCAGAGATGGAGCTAAGAACCCACAATGGAGAGCACCGGCCAGAGTACCCTTCCTCCCTGCAGAGTGCCCCACTGTACCATTCACTGTCACAGCAACCACACGAGGGGACTTACTCAGTGCAAGCTCTTTGAATTCCGGGAGACTGGCAGCAGCACAGAGCTGGTAAAAGATGTGGTAATTCCTTTCATCATCTGCCTGCAGGAGGAAATGGTGAACAACTTATTTTAGTGATCTCCAAGATCCTCATCTGACCCATTCTGACTCCAGGTGACCAGGAGGTAGGAGCTAAATTCAGCATTTTTCCCACTTCTTCTATACCCGTATACATTCAATTCCTATTGCTTGATTTTCGAGCTTTATTATGAGGTTTTCTTCTAACCTGAGGGTACTGATCTCTTGACTGATGCAAAAGCATCCTGTTCTTTTTTTGCTTTGTACAGAACACCACTGTTAGCCCACAAATGGTGGGTCAGTTGATCAGCATGTCAGGCTGGGCAGTCAGGGAAGGCCCACTTTAAGGAGGACTTCTACTGGACACTTGTGGCTGGGCTGGTGACTGGCAATAGGTGGTGGTAAAGATTCACAAAGTCTGAGCAAAGAGTAAAGAAAGAGAAAACCTCTAGAAAGTTTTCCTGGGAAGGCAGTATGTCAGAGATGCAGCAGGCTGCTCCCTCTGTTACAGTAAATAAAGGATGTGGGGTGACCAAACCAACCCACGAGGTGCATAGCAAATAAGGGCAAATGGGGACTAGGTTAAAACATCCAAACCAAGGCAAATCATGGGCAAGAAGAGATAAAAGGTAACTGAAAACAAGAACCAGGTTGGGGAAGAGGTAAGAACTCCATTTACTTCAAAAAGAAACTAAGTAAGGATGTGTATGAATGTGTCTATTTGCACATATACATGTGTATGTACATTTTCAAAGTACCAAATGAAAAGGCTCCCACAACAGCTGCCTGCACAGTGTCTCTGCCTGAAGGAACACTTTGTCCTTTATTGTTCCTTATTTCTGTTCCTTTGTTCCTTATTTCTGTGTCTGACACAGGGCTAACACATGCAGGCCTTCCATACTACATGTGCTTTTAACTGAACCAAAGAGAACTGTATGAAAGGTTCTTGAGGACTAATGCCTATTCCACCTGAATAAATACCCATGACAAAGAAAAGAACAAGGAGCAAATGAATGAGTACCTTTCAATTCAGGCTCAGAAGGTAAGCTGCTCTTGGGGCACAGGGAGTGGGACAGGGAGAATGAAACATAAAGGGGCCTACATCCTCCCACTCACCTGGAAGACCACTCTTGACTTCTCCAGCAGGTAGGTCCGCATGTTGGCTCCAATGATGTGGTACCTTTTATCGAACCCGATCTGAATGTACTTCCCGAAGCGACTGCTGTTGTCATTGCGAGTGGTCTTGGCATTTCCGATGGCCTGGACAAAGCAAAAAACGAGGGGAACATTAATAAAATGGCTAGAGCTTTCCTGATTTCACTTCCATAGGTTTCTGGCAGCACCTATCTCCCTTCTTACTTTCTGAAACTCTCTGCTATTATGATGACAATGGGATGAGGCAAAAATTCTTTAGCTTACTTAAGCCAAAACCAAACTCAGTATTGAGCTTCATTTCCTCCTAAGAAAGGCTGGTAAGAGTAATGAGTTAATTAATGGGCTCTTTAAACCAGATGGAAGATGTATCTCATTATCTCTCCATTCTTCCTCCTCTGTCAGGAATATACATATGCTGGCTCTGGTTATAGAGATGTTTTGGAAGCATGATGGAAAAGGTATAGAGCATTATGGAAACCTCACCTCTGACATCCTAAACCAATAGTAGTGTCCATTGGCTCTAAACTATCTGTGAGAAAAATCAATCTTCCTGTGCTTAATTCATTTTTATCAAATTTCAAGTGTTCAGGCAAATTATATTCCCAAATGATAAACAGTACTTCCTAGAAACAGATCCCAAATTGATACATTCTTGCTAAATATTTAATTACTGGGATAAATCAGGAAATTATTATCATCTTGGTGTTTTTTTATAATTATTTTTTTCTTAGTACATTTTATTGGTACATTATATATACACATCACAATTACACTCCACAGTGAGAATTTGTACCAGTATGAGACACAACTTAATTCTCATTTTCCCCCCTCTTCCTCACCCTACCATACACCGTCCCTATATACACAAGCTTTGTTTTCTTTTTTAACCATCATTTTTTTCTTCATTATTTGCCCCTAAGCCCCATTTTCCTTTGAATATTTACTATTTCACAATATCGATCATGCACACTAGAACACATTTACAACTTCAGTTTCTCACACCAGAGAAAAGATACAATATTTACACATCTGTGACATATTTCACTTATGAATATGTCCTGAAGGTACATCCATTTGAGTATAAATGATTCGATCTCATCATTCTTTATGGCAGAGTAATACTCCATTTTATTTTTTTAAAAACCCACATCTTCTTTATACAGTCTAGAGTTGATGGGCATTTGGGTTGTTTCTAAGACTTAGCTATCACAAACTGGGCTGCTATAAACATGGGTGCACATATATCGCTGTGATATGAATCTTGTAATTCTTTTTTTTTTTCTTTTGAGACAGGGTCTCATTTTGTAGTTCAGGCTGGCCCTGAGCTCACTATGGTGCCCAGGCAAGCCGCCGCGAACTCAGCAATCCTCCTGTCTCTGCCTCCCGAGTGTGAATCTTGTAGTTCTTTTGTGTATACCCCAGCAAGGGAATAGCAGGGTCAAATGGAACGCCCTAATCCTAGTTTTTTGAGGAATCTCCACACTGATCTCCACATTGGTGTTATTTCTTATGTAGCATCAGGGAGAGACATGGTTTAAAATACTATACAGTAATTTTTTAATTGAATTCTTTGTTACATTTTATGTACAACTCACAATCACACTCAACACTAGAGAATTTGTACCAGTATCTGACACAAGTTAATTCTCATTTTTACCCACATCCCTACCCACCCACACACCCCCACCTCCTATATACATGCTCTTTTATTTTCTTTCAGAATCATATTTATTCCTTCCCCTCATTATGTTCCCACACCAAATTCCCTTTGGATATTTCTTATCAAAAACTATCATACATTCTAGAACTCATTTACATCTACAGGTTCTCATACCAAAGAAAAGATCCAGTATTTCCATATCTGTGATCTATTTATTTCACTTATTAGTGTGTCCTCCAGGTATATCCATTTGCACATAAAGGAATGAATCTTGTCATTTTTATGGCAGAGTAATACTCCATTTTATAAAAAAAAATCACATCTTCTTTATCCAGTCTCCAGTTGATGGGCATTTGGGTTGTTTCCAAGATTGGGCTATCACAAACTGAGCTGCTATGAACATGGGTGTACTTATGTCTTTACAGTATGATTCTTTGAATTTCTTCGAGTATATTCCTAGCAGGGGAATAGCAGGGTCAAATGGGATCTCTAATTCCAGTTTTCTGAGGACTCTCCACAATGATTTCCACAATGGTTGTACAAGTCTACAATACCACCAACAGTGGAGAGAAGTTCATTTCTCCCTGCAGCCTCACCAACACTTATTGTTGGTTGATTTCACAATAGCAGCCATTCTTCGTGGAGTGAGATAAAATCTTGGTGTTGTTTTCATGCATCTCTCAAATAACTAGGGATGTTGAACATTTCTTCATATGCTTCTTGGCTTCTTTTACTTCTTCCTCTGAGAAGTGTCTGTTCATTTTAGATGCCCATTTTTGAATAGGGTCTTTAATCTTGGGGGACTGACTTGTTTAAGTTCTTTATATATTCTAGATAGTAGCCCTTTGACAAAAAGCTAGTAAAGATTTTTTCCCACATTGTTGGTTGTCTTTTAGTGATGCCAGTGGTTTCTTTTGCTGTGCAGAAGCTTTTTAGTAGGATGAGATCCCGTTTGTCGATTCTTTCTGCTAGTTCTCATGCTACAGAGGTTTTGTTCATAAAGTCTCTCCCTAAGCCAATGTCTCCAAGGGTTTTACCTAACCTATTTTGCAGCAGGTTTATTGTTTCTCACTGTATGACTATTTTCTATGACTATAAAATATGACACTATGAATTTATTGGTAAATCATATTAATAATTTAATTCTTTTCACATATTTACATGTTTAGGTAGTTAAAACACTTGAAAAATATCACTACAAAGAGGCAGGGGGAAAAAACCCAAATCCCAGCCCACCCTCTGTGCAAGCCCAGCCAAGTACAAGTAACACAAGGGTGAATATCTCCTGACACCCCAAGGCCCATTGGGCCAACAGGCATCTATTATTAACCAGGTGGGCAAAACAGCTGAAAGGACATGGCACTGCTTCAAAGGTCAAGTGCTAACCTCTTACACTGGTGAAGATGAACTGCTTCCACTTTCAAGGTGAGAACCGTAGGCCCCAGGTCTAGTGGCCTTCCATTCATAGAGGTCCAACCCCAGCTCTGCACTAGACTGGTGGAGCCTGGACTGGGCTGGCCTGCTCTGCTCTCCCTGTACACCTACCATCTCCAAGTACATCTGGTACACCTCAAAGGGCTGTGTCTCTTTCCACTTTTTTCTGCTCCTCTGCCATAGCCTTAGCCCATGTCACTGTTGCCTCTTTCCAATAGTCACTCTGCGGCTCTCTCTGCTCCTGTTCTTGTCTCTTGCTGTCAGTTCTCCACCTGACTGCAATTCTTGGTTACATTTCTCCTGTAAAATGTTTCAGTGGCTCCCACTACCTCTGAGCTAGTTTAGTCCTTGGCATGGCTACAAGACCTGCAGATTCAGCCTGATTCTGCTTTTTATCCCTTTGCCCTGAGTGGACCTCAGTTTCTAATAATCTTGCAGACTTTTTCCTTAAAAGCACTAGATCCTGCCAGGAGTGGTGGCTCATGCCTGTGATCCCAGCACTCGGGAGGCAGAGGCAGGGGGATTGCTGCATTTGAGGCTTTCCTGGGCTCCAAAGTGAGCTCAGGGCCAGCCTGAACTACAAAGCGAGAGCCTGTTTAAAAAAAAAAAAAAGTACTAGATCCCTTCCCTGGACTAAGGACACTTTCTTCCTGCCAGGGGAGAATGTCTTGGCATGTGCATTCCAGGCTGTGCATTTCCTCTCTCTTTCACTTCCCTGACGTGTACCTGGGTCCTCCCTATCCTTGAGATCAGGGTTTCCAATACCTTCCCCAGTGCTCGGCAAGTGGTAGACATTCAAACATATCTGCGTGAGTGGAAGCACGAAGGAACTTGGGTTTCAGTTTTCCTTCACTGAAATGAGAATTTTGTATTCCTTGTCCTGTGTCACTTGCCAGTCAATGCTCCTACAACCCTCAACTGAAGTTGTGACACACTGTTATTTTAGAGTGGAAGTGTAAAGCACCACAGAGACAGTGTGCTCCTTTGCAGAAAGTTGGGTAAGCAGTGCAACCTTTATGTGTCAAATTGCTCTACAGAGCATCTCAGTGCTTAGAACATGCCCAAGGTCAGGCCAGGCAGGAGCTCAGCCAAGCTAACATGATTCTCCAAGACACCTCATCAGAGGAGTTACATCATAACCTGCTTCCAACAGAAGGAGACAGGGGAGCATTGCCTCAGCATTTCAGCAGAGGCCTGTATGTACCTCTCTCTCCCCAAAGAGAGATTTGACTATGCGAGGCCCTCAGGAAAGGGAAGACTGTCACATTTCAGCAAGCCAGTTCTGTTTGGGAAATGAAAAGAAAACCTGTGTTCCCTAAAATTCTGGTAAAACTTACCATTTCTCTGGTTTCCAACATGGATGAGGCTCCAGATGGGGCCTCCTAGATATTATCATCTTCCTTCATACTGGTGGGAAAACTTAGACTCAACTACTATGCCCAGGGACATAAGGCTAGGAAATGGCCATGCAAGACATCAATTCAGAAATGCCTGGGTCCAAAGTCTGCATCCATTTTTCTTTTTTACTTTTTGCAATAAGGCCCCGCTTTGTAGTTCAAGTTGACCCTGAGCTCACTACGTAGACCAGGCAAGCCTCAAACTCAACAATCCTCCTACTTCTGCCTCCCGAGTGCTGGGATTATAGGCATGGGCTCCCATGCCCAGCTGCATCCATTTTATATGGGGTCACCATCCTCCATACTATGTCTCTCAACTCTCTACTCTCCTACCATACAGGAAATGGGTATGCTCTTGGGCAACTTTTCATAGCTCAAATGGTCAAGTTGAGTCAAAGTGGTATGATGGGTCTGAAAGTACTAAAACAACCACTCTGTAAAGCAACTGGGCATATCTACTAAAACTGAGCATGCACGTATCTAACAATTTACCAATTTTACTTCTAGATCTTTCCTAGACAAATTCTCACATAACTGTACAAGTGACCAAAGTTCAGTAAGACCACATTTACCAATAAAAGATGAAACCTAACTGTCTACAGTAGGGGGAATGGATATATAAAATGCAGTCTATACAATGGATACTATATGGTTACTAAAAGTAATAAAATATAGCATAGCTCTTAATTAAATAAAAAAAGTTAATGAAAAGCAGCCGCAAAAATGGCTGATAGAATAGTAACTTATACAGCAAAACACAACCTCCTCTGTGGTTTATGCACTGAGAAATACCCAGTAAAACAAAAATGGACCAGAATAATTTTAGTGTAATTGAACTGTACAAAAAAGAACACATCAAGCAGTATGGAAACACAGAGAAGGGAGCAATTAGTCATGCTCCACAGACTAGGAAAGGCCTTAAGATGTGAAAAATGAAGTGAATCAAAGTGAGTAATTATACAATAGGGAAGGAAAAAGAATCTTACTTATGAATACAACACGGTCAAAATGACAGGAAGGCGTTAGCGTGTGGTGGTGGATGGGAGAACATGAGATAAAATGGTTAAGGCATGAGGAAGATAGGTTATTACACAATGGGCTAACAGTAGCAGGCTTCCTGATTTATCTTTAAAAGCAAACAAAAACCCTGAAAATTGCATCTGCTTTTGGTTTCAATCATATTCTTCTTACTGTACTCCTGCTCGCTTTCCTCCCAGCAGGGGAAGATTTTTTGGTTCTGGAAGCCTGTAGACATCTATCACCCCAAGAAGTCACGTGACCTTCTGGTCTGGACTTGGGTTCTATCCCCCTTCCACAGTCTTTTGATTAGCAATGTTCTTCTAATTAGTGCAGACGTGTAAACAAATCATTCCTGGGATGTTGTCAAGCTCTTAAACAGAATGGGATCAGACAGTGCCAGCACCAACAATAAGTCATTCTGATCTGTCTCAGCCAATCCCAGCTCACCCTTGTGTTGCCTTAATTCCAACAGCTGCCACTTAGTGCAGCCCGCTGGGAATTCTGCCTTCTAAGACCACTTTGGCTCTTGGTCTCTCCAGGAGGCATCTGCAGTTGCTAGGCTGCTTCTGAAGCAAGGAGCTGATGACTCAGGCATAAGGGCCTGCCCCATGGGGAGGGTCACCCTGCCCCATGACAGGGACGGAGTAATCAGTAATCAGTGGGACCTGATTAAGACATGCCTCTGTGGTTACAACCCTCTGAGGAGCCCCAAGATGACTGGGCTAGTGCCCAGCTAGATTCAGAACTCTGAAAAATCATGTTTTCAGACTCTGACAGTGCAAAAACCTCACATCTATTTCTGTATTTGTATCTAAGCCTTCTCTGAGAGATAATACTTAATAACAGTTTTAAGGGACAGTCCCTGCAATGGCAAAATTCTACATTTGACAGAATGAGTCCTTAGATTTATCCACAGCTCCCAAAGTACCAATCTGCATAAGGATGATAACTAATGCATTTATTTACATAATCATTTAAGTTAGACTGATTCATATATACATGTATGCTCTGGAATATGCATGTTGCTGTCACATTTCTCTCATGCCAAAGCCCCCTATTTCCACAGCAGAGGAGCTACCAGCCTACTCAGGCCATAATGGATATTGCAAATACTAGATAGTTTCTAATCACTGTCATTTTAAATGTATTCTCAAAACAGGGACTCAAGCAAAAATATGCATACCAAAACAGCATTTATGATAACCAAAAGGTGGAAATAACCTAAATGTCCATCAGGAGTGGAAAGGGTATGTCCATATAATGAAATATTTTCCAGCCATGAAAAAGTACTGGTACATGTAGAAACATAGAAGAACCTTGATACATTAAGCTATGTTCAATAAACCAGACACAAAAGGACACATATGATTCCACTTGTGTCAGAGTACTGGATCAGTTAAAGACAGGAAGTTGAAAACAGGTTACCAGGGACTCAGGGAAAGGAAAATGGAGATACTATTAAATGAGGACAGTTTGTTTGGCTTGATTTTAACTGTTTTGTGAGCAGATGATGGCAATGGCTGAACAAACTCTGTGAATGTATTTAATGCTGCTGGATTGAACACTTGGAATGGTAAATTTCTTGCTATGTATACTTTAATAAAAAAGGCTTTAAAACATTTCCCTTGTGTCTTATCTAGTAATATGGGCTCTGCCTTCACTGAATTCTTGGTATCACTAATAATTTCTTTGTTCATTTACCAAACATTTCTTCTACTCTCTTTTTCTCAGAGTAAATAATGTCTTTATTTCCAAAAGAAGTACCCTATGTCTCTGAAATCTAACTGCATAAAAGATGAGCAAAATTTTGAAATTCAAAGGTGAAGAAGAAAGCGTGCTTTCATTCACTTGAAGTAAACATAATGTTAACTGGAGGGTACTGTTTTAGCTCCCTTAGTAGGAACACAGATGTCCTTATGATGGTGAATGTTGTGGTCCACAAATACCGTCTGAACTGGAGCGATGGCCTGGGCCCAACCTTGTGGTTTAGAATAAACAATGAGTAATCAGGCTACCAATTCAAGTTAGACTATACAGAGTTAAATTACAGAAAGGTCATTTATTTATTTATTTATTTATTTATTTTTCCTTTTTGAGACCGGGTCTCACTTTGTAGTTCAGGCTGGCTCTGAGCTCACTATGTAGTCCAGGCAAGCCTCCAACTCAGCAATCCTCCTGCCTCTGCCTCCCGAGTGCTGGGATTATAGGCATGAGTCACCACGCCCGGCACTGTGGTATGCGGTATTGATTGCTGGTGGGCGTGAGTCTCCACGCCCAGCGTTGTATGTGGTTACCAGGGATCGAACTCAGGACCTTGCGCTTGCGGGGCAGGCGCCGGAACCACTGAGCTAACCCTCTGGCCCAGAAAGGTCATTTATTAATCCAAGTTTGTAGCCAATAAAAATTCACAAAAAGTTTAAAGATATGGGGACAAGGTATTTGCTACAATATTTAGTGAAAAAGCGAAGAAAATAAACCAAAATGTTGAATGATTATCAACAGGCTACTCAGTGATGTCAATGATATAAACAGCCCACTGTGGCACATCTGCCGTTAAGTCTACCACTGCTGCAAAAGTATTACAGTGGGCCCTGAATACATGACGGCCTGACATATGAACAACTTGTGTTAATTAGGTTATGGAGGATTCATCTGCCTCCTGTTATCAACAGAATGTACCCAGGTAAATATCCAATCTCAGCTGTATTGACTTACAACCAACGTCAGTTACAATCAGCCTGGGGGAATTGATCATGTTTGTAAGCCAAGGGTCCACTGAACAAGGAATTCCTTCCTTTCAATCTTTCATATTTTCCAGTGATCACCTCACCTCATACCACTTTAATAGTTTAATAGTTCTGCAAGCAAGTACCCAGACCAGAAGCACCTGTTTCACCTACAAATTTAAGAGACACATAAATTACCAGGCCCTTTCCCAGACCTTGTGCCTAACACTGAACAGGGGTCCAGAAGCTAAGCTTTAACAAGCCTCTAGGCAATTCTTTTTTTTTTTTTTTTTTTTTTTTGAGACAGAGTCTTGCTTTGTAGTTCAGGCTGGCTCTGAGCTCACTATGTAGCCCAGGCAAGCCTCAAACTCAGCAATCCTCCTGCCTCTGCCTCTGCCTCCCGAGTGCTGGGATTACAGGCGTGAGCCACCACACCCGGCCCTCTAGGCAATTCTTATACATCCTACTATTTGAGAAGTACTGAAATAAGTGTAAGTTTTTCTTCTTATATTTGATAAACATGCCCTCAATTATACTGACCATTTTCTAATTCATATAATACTAAATTTTGCTTTTGTTGAATTATTAGAGAATAGGTAGCATCCTATTACTCAGCAGAGAAAAACTTTTCAGATAATATAATTCTGAAGATAGGAGATTCTGTCTAAATAACCAGTAAACTCCAATGAACTGAGATCCAGAATTTACTCCTGCACTTGGTAAAGGAAGGAGACAGAGGAGGCTGGGGACAGTCCAGGTAACTTCTCTCTCTAAAATAACTTGAAAGACCAAACACCATGGTGTATGGATGGGCTCAGAACTCTTAGTAAACCAGATGTGATCCTGGCAGCTTCAGGTCCCAAATGGATATTTTTATGAATAGAACAAAAGGGTACCCCAGGGCTGGGAGAAAGGCCCACCCCTAAGTAGACTATAACCCAAGCAGATATAAAGAGACTTGGCTTCAAAGGTGGCCCAAGAGCTAGGAGGCCATTTAGTTCTACTTTACCAGAATTATGTTTGTATACGAGAGAGAGAGAGAGAGAGAGAGAGAGAGAGAGAGAGAGAGAGAGAGAGAGAGAGAGAGAGAGAGAGAAACTTCCTGCCTCCAAGACACTGTTACTTATAGCAAGATCAAACCTTTAGGAAACAGCTCCATCTCTCACTAACTCTGTATCTACCTAGCCACAGCCCTCTCTGAAGCTCAGGAGGAGTCAGAGGGGCACAGACAGAGAGAGGGCCTGTCCTGGCCAGTTCATGCCAACATGTAACTGTTACATGAGGATCTCTGACTGATGCTGTCATAGGCACACATTTGGCTTTACCTCCTAAAGGTAACATGTCCAAATACACGTTTGGGGAATAAAGAATACTTCCATCCATGCTGGGCATGGTGGTTCACACCTGTAATCCCAGCACTCAGGAGGCAGAGGCAGGAGGATTGCTGAGTTTGAGGCTTGCCTGGGCTACATTGTGAGCTCAGGGCCAGTCTGAACTACAAAGCAAGAGCCTGTCCAAAAAAAAAGAATACTCCATCTATATTTCCTCTCCTCCCCACAAGAATTGCCCTCTTGATTTAATAGGTCCCTGGCCTAGCTCGTGGTTTTGACCAACTACTGACTTTCTGATACCTGATTGCAGCAGGCAAGGAAATATCCACAGAAATGGCAGAGAAGGACCATCATTGTAACAGGCAGAATCCATGGGCACAGAAAAGGTGCAGACCCTCCACCTAAGACGAGGGACCTAGAGACACAAGCAGGCAGAATACCCTCACATTTGAAGCTCCCCAGGCCAGGGCTGTCAGGAAGAGGAATGAATGCTGCCTATGTGAGCCACTTAAGGATTCCACAAACAGTCATACCAGATGTGGCACCCTGCAGGCTGGCTGCAGTAGAAGGAACTCCAGCTAGGAAGGCTTTACCTCCATGATGGGACTGGATGCCAGCACTTTCTCTTCAATGTTGGTCTCACTGGCTGAGCCACCGACTGTGGCAAAATAGCGCATAGCATACTTGGCCGACACCGTCTTCCCAGCTCCGGACTCCCCGCTGACTATAATGGACTGGTTCTTCTCATCTCTGGAAGGGAGAGTCTCTAGTCAGTCACTGGCCATGGAAAAGATCTGTTACCTTTCACACACTCTGCCTGATGAGGAGTTGAATCTGATTAGAAGTGCCTCTCCTACTTGGGGGGATAAATGCAGGCAACAGTGTAAACATAGTCTGCCTTCTTTCTCTGGCCCGGACAAAATCTGATGTGGAAGAAAGAAAGCAATTGTAACCAGGCTTACAGGTAGCACCTATCCCCCTTTACCACCTGCAGGAAGGGAAATGTAGATAGCAGATGACTCCTGAGTCCCCGAGTGCAGTCCTGCTGTCTCTCCCTTCACACATCCCAAGGACTCACACATATTCACTTGCAGTTGTATCATTTCTCCTTCGTCTCTCTAATGTGCCCATGCTGTGCCACTGTATAAGCTGTAATTTCTTCAAGAACAATGATCTTTTCTTTTCTTGCATTGAGCCTAGCATGACACAGATACATATTTGAACATTTTTGTCCACAAAGATCCATCACAAAGGGCATATTACTAGCCGTCAGGCTGAACTCGTTTCCCAGAAGAATGGATCAAACAGCTATCAATTTTCAGTCACAGGGATTTGAGTCAGGCTAAGTGGAAGGCAGAAAGAAGATAGCCTCTATCGGTTAAAAGCACGTATATATTTGAACTTTTAAAATACAAAGTAGGAAGACAGATAAGTAATGGAAAGAAAAGCGCATCATAGATGGATATCCAAAGCAGAGGAATGACAAACATTTAAGAAATAAATTGTATGTGCGGGGTGGACACAACCACTCCCCATTCCCATTCACAAACCTCCCACCTTGAGGGTGAGCACTTTGCTTTTAATGCTGACTGCAGGAACAATACCTGACACAAAGTACAAGATGAATATATAGGGTTGGACTAGGGACAAATCAGGGCTCATTTAGGCTGCTTTTCCCAATGAAGGCAGGTTTAGAACTCAGGATTCCAGGCTGGACCAGCCCAGGGCTCCTAGCAGACTAGGCTATAAGGAACTACAGGGGGTCCACCCTGCTTCCTGGTTAGCACAGTCAAGCAGCTTCTTGACAAAAGTGAATGATTATCAGTGTCTCTTTTGAACT
The DNA here is from genome assembly GCA_004025085.1 of Thryonomys swinderianus. NCBI lineage: Eukaryota > Metazoa > Chordata > Mammalia > Rodentia > Thryonomyidae > Thryonomys > Thryonomys swinderianus. Next base: position 14,586 of record PVIC010011784.1, on the reverse strand, counting down.
GGGCCAACAGCCAAGTTCACATGGAGTGAGGACCAAAGGGGTTTTCCAATTTGACAGGACTAGACAGAAAAGTACCCAATGGGAGGTGAAAACACCAGGGTAAGAGCCTCATCGATGGACCACTCTTCAAGGTCAGCAAGAGCTGGGTTGTATCAGCTCCCCCAAATTGTGCGCAGTGGGAGACCTTAAATGCTTTAGGCAGCAAGCAGACACTGTTGAGAAAATGAAGCTGAAAAACAGACACAATTCAAACTGACTACCCAACCAACTCCTTGGAAACTCACACAGACTCCTACCTAGTGTTTGGGGAGGGAAGTGCAAGCACTTCCTGAGAGCCTTTGTGGTTCTGAGATACCACTGTTGTGCTCAGAGCATCTGTTTCTTCTCACCTGCTCCTGTGACATACTCACACAGAAAGGTGGCCTGTAAACACGCCTCTGAGTGCTGCTATTTCCCACTCGCATTTTTAATCTTAATTTTGTCATCACATCTATTGGACCCAGGAAACAGGAAGTGTCGCTGCTCTTAATACCTTCCATGTCAAGTACATAGAGAACAGCTCAGAAGCACAGCTATCATGACTGAACATTACGCTTCCGAAACAGACAAGTTTGATGGCATCTTCAGAGCTCCCTGTACCTCTGCAAGAGCAAAACAAAACTCACTGTGGAGTTATCTGTGGAGTTTTGCTTGGTTTGTGGGTCTGACATTTAAATAAATGGATAGGTTTGGAATGTGATTAGGACTTAGTTCTCAGGAAAGAGCCATTTAGAGTTGAGAGGTAATACTGTCCCAAATATTTAACAAGAATCCCTGGGTCCCAACATAAAGACATCAAGGGGCCATGAAACAGACTGGGAGTACTGGGTGTACTGGGTGCTGCCAGGCTCCTTCGGCAAACAGCACACCCAGGAGATCGGACTGCCAGGAAACCAAAGTAGCATTTTACACTTGGTGAAGACAGTAAGGCACAAACCAGTATACATCATCATTTTACATTTAGTGTGTCAAGTTTCCATTCTGTGCACATCACTGCGGAGTGAACAGCTATGCCCTGCTCGGGAAGGAGAATGGCTCACATAAGAGGTAGAAAGTCTGAGAAGCCAATAGGCCATTCTACAGGTAAGGGGCCCAGAAGTTTAAAAACGTGTTAGTACAGATGACAAGAAGTGTCAAGAATTCAGAAGGACAAGGAGTCCAAGGAGTGAAATAAGATGAGGCAAATCTGTGGCCAAAATGCTATCAGGAGTATTAAATGATTCCTAGTTTTAAAATCTTTGCATTTGATTCTTTTTGGCAGAATGAGCATAGGAAATAGCCATAAATACTAGCCCCTAACTTAACTGATAGTGATATGACACAGGTAGGCTAAAGTTAGACAAATTTACCTTAGAACAGTGATGGCAAACCTTTTAGACCTTTTAGTGATGCAAACAGCCCACCATGGCACACACACTGTAAGTTCACCACTGCCTTGCATCAACAAGTACATCTCAAAGCTTCCCTAATTTAAGACTGATGTAAAATGTTTGGGGGAAGTGATGATTTTTATTTAGCTTGACTGTACTTTGTTTAGGCCTACTGCACTTCTTATGCACAGAGTACCCAATCACATCCCTAGACCAGTGCACACTATTATGTAACAGCCCTTAAAGGACAAGGTACAACAGCAGTCTCAAATTTGTTCTATATAGGTTAGCTTTTCTTCCAGCACGTTAGAGAACTGGAATCCAAAATATGGCCATTGAACTTTAGTTGCCCCATTAATTAGCACCTTACTTCAGAAAGGTAGTTAATTTATTTGACCTTCAGATTATCTCAGTGTAGTCTGGACTACACTGATCCTTGAAACCCAAGGTCTTCTAAGTAATCCTTAAATTCCAGGATCTCTAATTCATCCTAACACCTCTGCCAGGTTAAATCTCTCAAATCCACCTCTAATTAAATTTTTGTACTACAAACATGAAGAAAAAGGAAAAGGAAAGATCTCAAGAGAGGTGGGAGAGGGAGAAATGGAAGGGGAAAGAGATGAAGAAAAGAATTAAAGTGTGTCATATACACACCAACTTCTCAAATAATGTAAACATTATGGACTACACACATGTACTAGTAAATACATGTCAAAAAATTAAATAGCCACTCACTGCTTATCAAATCAAGTCCAAAATAGTTCAGCATTTGGATCCTTCTATAATGCATAGATAACCCCATAAGAAGTACTTCACAAAGTCAAGAAAAGCACTGGATCTGCCTTGAGTCCTGATTTTGCTACTGACAGACTGTGTAAGCCACTTAACCACACTGTAGAGAAAACTTTGGATCTTGTGTGTTTGCTGCAACGTGACATGAGAAGACCTCTATGCTTCTTGCAAGATGACAGTTTGACAGCTCAGCCGGAGTGGACTAGCCTCTGATGATTGCAGACTTTTCTACCATCACTGATTAGACCAGTCATTCTACCTAAAACTACCTTCACCCAGTAATTTTCTACTGAAGTTTGGCCCACATCCAGTGCCAGGAGAATATGTCTCAACTCTCTACCACATGCAAAGCAGAAGACAGTAATTTCTCCATTTCCTAGAGTCTCATATCACTCACTTTCTTTGTGTCACTGTATACTGATATCAGCTCCTGCATCGTCATTTTACTTCCTGCATTACAATGGGTTGCTTCCTTTTTCTAGCCTTTCATTCTTTCAACTCTAAAGCAGAGGGTTAGAAACTGAACTTCTCAAGTGATCTTGTTTTCTCTGACATTCCACAGTTCCATAGCTAAAATTCTAACAGGAAACACGAATAGGGAAAAGGTGTTAATTCTAAATTCTGGTATTTAGGTTGGTCATGAGAAATGTTTGTAAGGATGGAAACCTACTCAAAGACCTTCAGAAGTAGGGACAATGTGTAGCTCTGTCCATTCAGCCCAATTAGAAAGGTGATTTAGTTGGTAGCTTGGGTCAATCTGTTTTTCAATAAATCCCTTTCTCTTGAGCTCAGTGAAATTCCCTTCAGAGGAAGAATACCATGGCCAAAAAATGTAGTGCCTGTTATTCCAAAGCTCCAGCTGTTGTTAATAAGTCATGCACTACTGCAAACAGTGAAATGCCCTTGGAGGCCTCTGCCTCAGCAGGAGCATAGAATTCCCAGGTTAGAAATCAGCCACTCTGCAGCTTCCAGGCAAAACCCCTGACATTAGTACATGTGCACACACCCACATGTACACATACTCCCTAGTTCACACTGGACCTCTTTTTAGCAACTGCGTATTGAAATCTCACTTCCAGACCACTCTGTTCCTCCTGCAAGTTTCCCACCAAACCACTGCAGCACAGTAAGCTGCTTAGCAAGATTAACCCCCACCCTGTCAGGTGGAGCCACTTAGAAAGGGAAGTAGGTGCGGAAACCATCAAACACCTGAGAGTGGCACAATCAGACAGTAACTGAGGAACTCTGTCCTAAGAAACCCTGCTGAAGTACTGTCTTTATTGGGTGTGCTATAAGCAGTAAGTTGCCACCAATCAGCAATATACACACAGAAGTTAAAGGAAATCTCTCTTCAAGTCATCTCCCAGTTGAAAGAGAAGTTCCAGGAATGCCACAAGGTTTGGCTTCTCAGCAGCCAACTTGGCTGACTAGTGAGACTAGGTAACCCTGTCCCACAGGCCTTCCCTGTGTTCTTACTGCCACACTCTGTTCACAAGTCAGTCGCCAAGATGGAGCTCCTGAGGGCAGGCATTATGCTTTAACTGTAAAGCCCCAATGAAATCTCCCTGCGTGTGATCCTAGACTCTTTTCATTGCTCCAGCCAGAAACCTAGGCCTTGGTTCTATGTCTGCCAGGCCCACTTAATACAGCCTACTGAATTCATCTCCAAAATACAGTCTACTCTCTTCTGCAAACTTTCTCATCTAAGCCATCATTATCTGTTGTCCACATTACAACAGAAGCTTTCCAGCCTCAACTCTTCCTTCCTTTAATATAGCCTTTCTGAAAACAAGAGTTGGACCTACCTTCCCCTAGTTAAATACTTTCAAAGAGCCATGTTCCACTGTGTTCAAGGGCAGGGCCCCCCCATATCTTCCCAGCATCACTGAGGGCTCCTTTTCTCTTTGACAATATCGAGGCCACACACAACTTTATTGTTTCCACTTTGTGTTGACCTGAAGCTATTCCAGTTCAAACTGATTTCCTCCTCTTTGATCTCGCAACCCTGAACGCCTGGTATTCAACCATATTCTGCCTTATGGCATCTTATGTAATAATAGCCTTTTAATGGAATTAACCACCTATTTACATTGTGATCTAATAGTTTTATCAAAGTTGTATCCATATAACCCCAACATAAGATGCATAAAATTATTGGGTGGCATTCTTTCCATTTTAATGAGAAAACAAGATTGAAGAGACCACATAATGTGCCCAAAATTTGTTGGCTGGTGAGACACGCTTCTCTTTCTCTCTCTCTTCTCTCTCTCTCTCCCCCTCCCTCCCTCCCTCCCTCCCTCTCTCTCTATCTCTCTCTCTCTCCTCTTGGTCTCCCCCCTACCCCATCTCTCAGACTTCTCACTCTTTCTCTCCTCTCTCCCCTCTCCCTCCCTTTCCTTCCTTGTTTCCCCCCATCCCCCTCTCTCTAGGGTCTCACTGTGTAGTCCAGGCTGGTCTTGAATTCACTGTGTAGCTCAGTCTGGCCTTGGAAGTCACTGCAATCCTTCTGCCTCACCCTTCGGAGTGCTGGGATGCAAGCATGCACTACCACATCTGACAGCCCAGCCTAAACTTAAGCAGAGAAATCTCTGAGTACAGCTTTCCATGCGGTTGTGCTGTGGTCTTCTCTGCATCACTACCAGATCCCTTCCTGCACAACAGAGCAGTACAGTAGTCATGTCCAAATCCTCCATAACCCATCTGGCCTCAGTCCAAGGTGAGGCATCAATCAGCCCTGTTGGCTCGACACTCCTCACCTGAAGCTTCACTTTTTCAGAAGACCTCCCTATCCACCCTCACTTCTTGGCCTTGCTGTACAATTTCCTAATATTTTACCCATTTACCTCCTGTTCCTCTTCCCCAATCTCCCCCAGAACATAGGTCCCCTGATAGTCAGTCTCAGACATGCAGATGTAGATGGGCCAGCCAGCACCTGGATGGGTTAGAAGAAGAGTCCTTAGCAAGGGCTGTAGTGTCCCAAGCAGCATTCAGCATCTGGAACTGCTAATATTGTGCAGTTTCTGCCAACGAAACTGAACTTGGTAGTTTGGCTCTATGTTTAGTCTTCCCATGGCACACCTATAGGATATAAGGACAGATGCATGGAGGCCCCTGCTTCTCTCCTAGGTACAACCCTGTATCTCTGGTCCAAACTCCCCTGAGAAAAGTGGTAGAACTGGGAACTCCCTGGCTCAGGCCTCCATGCATAGGACAATTGCAGAAAAGGAAAGAGGAAAGCCTAACTTTTAAGGCCCAGCAAGAACATCCCACTTCTCAACACAGCATTAAGCCCTACCAGTCTTCTCTCCAGTAGTGAAAATTTATCTGGAAGTTGGGTGTGTCAGTATTTTGTTCACTAAAGAGATGATCAATCTGCTGTTCCTTGCCTGTGTCTGACAACTTTCTAATTACATTGTCCACACCACTAACAAAGCACAGATCATCTGCTATGGTGAAAAGAGAAAAAGGACTACACTAAAAAATAGGAAATCTTTAAAAATTTAGAATATCTGTTCAGCAAAAGTATCTAGTTAGTACCATGGACAGCACCAGGAATTGTGAAAGGAAAATACAGCTGCAAAGAAACAAAACCAATGCTGATTCTAAAATGACAACACTACATGTGGTTTATTGTGCCGCCACACCTTCCATTCATCCGCAGGGCTAAGCCTCAGAAAGGCACCATACAGACACATTCACAACTGTGCAACTGGTATTTAGCAATCACACTCCTAAGTGTCTACTTGCTAAGATAAAAATGAACCTCTGGCACTGTAAGAGATAAGTACTTAGTGCATTTCATGCGCAAATATCATTTTCCTGCTTCAGATACACAGTGCCCTATGAGGAACTAAGTTTTATTTATCAACTCATGGCTGCAGGATGTATAGGCAGCAGGAAAATGTATTCATTCCCAGCACTTAGTCATTGCTCCCCACAGGGACATCTCCATCTCAGGAGTGAACAGCACTACCAAAAGAACCAAGGGACTCATGTAGACCACCCATCACTGGAGATGAGTGTGGACAGAGTGAGCCTGGCCTGGGCTAGAGCCTGCTCAACCCGAATGGGAATGTGCCTCTTTCTTTGCTCTTAAAATACGAGGCTGGAAGCTGAACACTAAGATCTCCTGAAGTTTCTATGTTTTGTGATCTCAGACTCAGGTTACATCTCAGTTATATGGTACATTCTACAAGAACTGCATTTTTCTGTTAATTTCTGAAACTTTATGTCAGTGTGAGCCACAGGCTCATATGTTTTCTGAGACCTTATACTTTGTAAACTTGTTTTGGGTAATATCACTAGGTAGGGTTAAACTGATATACACATATATTTATAGCCTGTAGTACCATTGTCAACTATTTTATTTGCTCTTGGAATATTTTGCAGTGAAGGCCTTAAGTACAACCCCTCTTTAGCAGCGGTCTGTCTGTCAGGTGCACCTGATATACTTGCCCCAAACCCAACTTTTTCTCTGTACTACACTCTGTCTTTTATATACCACCAGTAAGATACAGGATCTTTTATCATTTTGTTCATAACCATAGCTCCAGCCATTCCTGCAAGGTCAATTTTAACACAGCTCCCTCTTCTCCAGGTGGCTCTTAGGTGGTCTCATCTTCTTCCATAATTTTAACTGTCACCCTCAAGTTGCCACACTGTTATCTCCTCAAACCAACCTCTGCTGGGCATCAAGAACACGTGCACAGCAGCCTTGAGCAACTGCATATGGAGAATGCAGAGATGCCACGCAACCCATGTGCCCAAACAGAGCTCTTCAGCTGCCACCAAACTGTTCTTCATCATCCTCCCTGAGAGGCTTCAAGACCTCAGTGCAGCAAGCGGGGACCTTGGGAACCACCCTGGACCCCTGTCTCTCCCCTCCTCCATTAGTCCAGGCTGACTGACTGCACTGACATGAATGTTTAAAACAACTCACCCTCCCCAAACCTGCTACTGACCTTCTCTTTACTAAATCCCACCATAGTATAAGTCATCTGTCTGTGCCAGTTTCACCCTCTCCTCTATCCTTCTCTCCTCACTGCTACTAGAAAGGTATTTCCAAACATCCATTGAATGTGCCTAGACCCGGTCAGTGCACCTTATGTGAGACCTAGTGGCTTGCAGGCTACAATGACGTCTTCAGCACTGCAGGTCCTTTGTGACATGTTGTCAGAGACAATTCAGGCAGAGGAGTCAGGCTGTGCAAAGGAGCCCAGGCAGTGCTTGGAGAAGAGGGTGAAGTGTAGGGCACTAGGATTCTAGCAAATGGTCTCTGGCAACACTTTGTACAGAAGCATCATCTGGTCGCTGGGGAAGGATTCTCTGCTCTGGAAACACCCCATCTGGGTCCTACACCAGACCAGATGGTCACAGTGGGTAGGTTTAGGACCTGAATATTGGTTTTAAACTTCCACAAATGATTTTAAAGCCCCAGAGCAGTAGTTCTGGTGGAATGAAAAGCCACTCTGAGAGACTCAACAGTTTTGTTAAACAGGCTCAGGTACTTACAACAACTAAAATACCTTGTAACCTATTCATGGTTAATAATAGTCCATATGCAATGTAACACAGCTTAAAGATTAACTCAGATACTAAATAGTTTTTAATTTGTGAAAGTATTAACTTCTCAACTGCAGACAATAGAAGCCTTACATTGAATTCCAACTTCCATCCACTGATTTATGATAAATCACCTAGAAATCAAAGGAGTTTCCTCATTTACTGGATTTTTACTAACTCCCACATAGTTGGAGTAGCAGTGTAGATTGGTCATGTTGGGATGTAAAGGTACACAGACACAGGTACATTACAGGCACACAACTTCCTATGTAATACACTAATGCAGTGGTGGGGAACCTATGGCACATGTGCCAGAGCAAGCTGTTTTTTTCATTGAAAGCTCCAAAGGTTGGCCTTCATTCCCTAATGGAAAAAATTCATGCCTCTGACTGTACTAAATTCTAAAGACTGTAAGAGTTCTTTCATTTAAAAATACACCATGTATGGGCCGGAGGGTTAGCTCAGTGGTTCCGGCGCCTGCCTCGCAAGCGCAAGGTCCTCAGTTCGATCCCCGGTAACCACATATAATGCTGGGCATGGAGACACACCCACCAACAATCAACACCGCATATCACAATGCTGGACGTGGTGGCTCACGCCTGTAATCCCAGCACTCAGGAGGCAGGGACAGGAGGATTGCTGAGTTCGCGGCACCTTGCCTGGGCACCATAGTGAGCTCAGGGCCAGCCTGAACTACAAAGCGAGACCCTGTCTCAAAAAGCAAAACAAAAAACAAAAAACAAAAAAAACGCACACCATGTGTATGTACTCATAGTAGCTAAATTTTGGAAATAGTCTATGTGTCCAACAATAGATGCATGGATAAAGAAAATATGGTATTTATACACAGTGGAATACTTCTCTGCTATAAAAAGATAACTTGATCTGTTTGTAGGATAATGGGTCCACCTTGACAGCACAATGGTAAGTTAAATAAATCAGACACAAGCTCAAATATTGCATTGTTTCTCTTATATGAGAAACTCAAAACATAAATAAAAAGCAAAATAAAAGATAGATAATAGAAGTATGAGATAGGTCTTTTGCAAAAGGGAAGTGGAACAAGAGATGAAGGGAGGGGAAAGGGATGAAAAAGAATTAAGGTGTGTTATGTACATGCACCGACTCCCCATGAAGAATGTAATCATTATGTATTGGAAATATACACTAAAAAATTAAAATTAAAAACTATAGCAAAAAATAGCAGTTTTAGCAAAGTTGGATGTCACATGAGAGCTGCTGCCTCATTAAACATTTATATTCATCTCCACTTCAAAATCACAAACACTAGATCTTCCCTGACCATAAGCCTTAGTTGCTATATCATAAATTCCTGCAACATTTTGATAGCTTTCAGTAGAATCCATTCTCTTGGTAAAACTACATTATAACTTTGAATTTGCCTCTTGGCCCAAAAAGCCAAACAATCAAAAGCCCTTTAGTTAGGGTGCATCACCACTGTGCTGCAGGCCTAGCATAGACCTCAGTCACATTAGTGGATTCTTTAGTCTTGAGACAATAGGCAAGACTTCTCAGAAGCTTGTCTGATAAAAGGCTCGCTCTGTCAGGGCCCTTCAGACAGGAGCAGTAGTGGGGAAACAGTCTGCCTGAGGAGCGCAGAGAACGGCCCAAGCCGGGGAGTGGTCATTAGACACACACAGGCCTCTTCAGTGGGTTATGGCCCTGCTTCTCAGCCTTGAGCACGCACCAGTTTCTCCTGGCAAGTTAATATCAGTGAGTACTGGAGTCTAAGTCCTCTTTCTGATTCAGCAGGGTGAGAACAGGGCCCATGAACCGTGTTTCTAACAAGTGTCTGCTGATGCTACTGCTGGTCAACACCCTAAGGATCACGGGTATGGATGATTTCCCCAACCCCTCAGGGACTTGAAATTTCACAGTGGTGCCCCTTGAGCCTGGCACTGGATCTTTCTTGGTTATTTTGGGCGTGTGACCCAGAGGCTCAGCTCCAGGGAGCAGTGCTCTTGAGCCCATCATCACCTCTCATCTGCTATCTCAAGGCAAAGGTGTCCTTAATTCAGATCCTCTCTCTGAGTTCAGCTTCCCTCTCCTCCCCAGGTTACACAGTGGCTTCTGGCTCAGAAATCATTTCTACAATCACTGAACTATTTGAGTCATTGAGGACTGGAGGGAGGGAGCACAGGTACTCAGGACTGGGTGCCGAGTGGTATCAGAAACTGAAATGGCCACTTAGGAGATTTGACAATGGCTCAGTGACAAGGAGCACAAGTCTACGAGAGTAAACAGATACCGTGGCTGGAAAATGAGAACTTAATATACAGCTTACCTATGAAAAGATACTACTAATTGCAGTCGTTCATGCCAACCATGTAATGTGGATACCTAAATTACCATGCAGTGCAATGATTACAAATATTATACACCTTATACTGACTGCTGTAGGTTTTACTCAATTGAAAAAGTAAATGCCTAATCTTCAGTGTTTTGCCTATATGATGATACCTTTGTTCTTCTCATTAACTGGTTTCAGAAGACGTGACAAGGATCAAAATCAGCACCAAACAAATTGTTTTGACTGGACATTGTAGTGAGTTATGAGGCAATCAACACACAGACAAGTTCTAGCTTGTGTGTCAAGTACCAAACAAACACCAAGAGAAAACTGTTGTATCAAAATGCAGCAAGTACCAAATTCAGGGAGTTTTAAAGCAATCAAGTGTTAACATATGACTGTACAGCTTTCAAACTTTGATTACTCTTTCCAGGCACAGATCCATACTCTTGGGGAGCTCACTGCCTCAGGATTCTTACTTATGACCCAATATTTCAGCCAGAAAAACTAAAGAGTTGCAGAAGTGGGTACAAGAAGAGGTAGATACATTAAGTAAAGTTGTAAATTGTCTAAGAAGAATTGTGATGAGTGAAACAAAAAAGGCTCAGGCCACAGACCAAGTGCCTGCAACTTAATTTTTCAGTGCTTCCAAAAGAATAGTAAAGCTTGCTATCTCACAGACTCATTCAGATTAAGGGAATGGGATCTAAGACTCCAAGAGCTATTAATATGGGACAGAGAATTCATACCTTTATTAGGTTAAAGCTAGCTATAGAAACTTGTGGTAAAACTGCAAGGCCAGCAGGAAATGGTATGGGGTATCATGTCTCCACATTCCGGTACCGTATCTAGGTAGAGGATAAGAGCATTTCCATTCTGCTCTAGGGAGATTGGGAAAACTCTGGAATTCTCAAAGAACAAAGAACTGAATAAAGCACAACAGATAATTTTCTATATAGTTTGCTTTGACGAGGGGACCAAGACCTGAAGAAAGGAACGCTTCAGTTATGGTGTCCATAATGACCTCCAGATTGCACAAAAACTGGCTCTTTGCAGCTTGGGGTTTCGGGGCATACTTCCTCACCATTTTCACCCCTACCTTCAACACCCCCTCTTGCTCCTTCCACATCCAATTTCTGTTCCATTCACCAGCATCCCCCAAAGAAGAGGAGCAGAGGTTAAGAGTATATAGGGAAGAGCCTCACATCACCACATCAAACGACTTGCTTGGGTTGGTGCCACTCTGGTGGCACAGGGGCTTTTGAGGGACTTTTGCTCAGACAGGAATTCAATGAGATTGGCAACATGTAGCCTCACTAGGGAACCCGTGCCCAGTGCACCCCACTGATACAGACTAACACACAGGGACTGACTGCAGCAAGCTCGACAGGACTGTGTACAGTCAGGGAGTACAACATCAGGCTGTGAAGGCTTGTGGCCACTGAGAGGATAGACATCAATGAGTTTCACCTCCCACCCAGGCAGAACTGGCACCAGTAAGAAATCAGAGGATTCACTGTAATTCAGAGTAACAAAAAATACCTAGATACTCCAATCAGTGGGACTACAGATGTTGTCCCTCTATAGGCTCTCTTTTCTCTTACATATCTCTTCATTTAGAAATTCTTCCATCTCTATCCCCATTTCACATACAAATCACCTTCCCACCATCACTAGTTCTATTTAAGCTATCTAGGGAGATTTGCCCTGGAAATTCACCTAGAAGTAGATGCATCTTCCTCCAAGAGGCCACTGTTTGTCCCTTAATACCTGCTAGATGGCTGTTACTTTCTTTTCCCATGGACATAGCTGAATGTGAAGAGGCTGAACCATCTGAAAGCCACACTAAGTTGCGGAGGCCCAGGTGGATATTATAAGTCCAGCATTCTTTTGCTGAGGCCCTTCAAACACATCTCACAGCCAACCACAGGAGACGCTGCTCCATGGAACTCCTCCTTCAGACAAAAGCATTCAAGTGTAGACTTCATCTGCCTCAGAGCTCAGAAGATAATTCATGTAACTGTGGAGCTCAGAGCATGCACATAACCAATGTCAGCTCTATTTATCACTAGCACTCTTTTATTCATGGGTCTCCTCAGTACGATGTCCCAAGTCTGTGGATTCTGGAATACAAATGAATTATGTTCACAAGGCCTCTAAACACATCTGAGTCCTTAAAAGACAGACTCGCTCCAACAGTTTAGAATAAACTCAATAATGGAAAGCAAATCAATCATTCATTAGGCTGACAGGAAAACTTGCCAACTCAAAGAAACATCTCTAAGTTAATATTGAGGAACACTGCTTCCTTCTCTTAGCTATACAGACTCTGGATAGTATTTGATCAGCACCATCTAGAAATTCTGCCCTGCAGGTCTAAATGTGTCACCTCTACTCTTCATCATCATACCTCCCACTCAAGCCACCTGAGACTTAAGATGGCAAACACAGTCATTCAAGAGACCAAAACACTGGTCAGGTCCTCAACTTCCATAGCAGCAGTCTCTGGCCAAAACAAGACAGCTTTCCTGATAATATCACAAGGTCTGTCAGCTTGGGCTGAGCAGTGCAGTGACCAAGGTCTTGGCTCCTCTAGACAGTTTCTACTGGTCATACATCTCCATGCCTTCTCTGAAGTGCCTTTTTATGCACCATACACATACGTAGCCGAGAGTTAGCAACAAAATAGTTGCTTGGGTAGCACAGATAACCAACAATCACAGTCATCAGAACTATTTCTAACCTACAGCCTGAGCACATCCAGTATCTCAGTTTTCCCTTCTGCTGATCAGGTAACATTCCTTTACTTACCGTATAGGGAAAAGAAACAATACAAAGCCACAGGAATTTATCAGTCTCATGTTCTACTTTAGATCTAAGATGCCCCCATGTCTCATGTTCAGAGGTGGGGCTTTCAGAAGGTGACTGGATTGCAGAGGCGCTGTGTCTGTCCAAGGGACTGACTTCTGTGCTGTGAGGCTCAGATGGGGAAGAGGGCAGGTTTCTCTCACTCTAGCTTTTCTCCCATCCTCTGCCTCCTGCCTACCATGGGTCAAGCAGCTCTCTTCTGCCATGATGATTCTGCCTTAAAGCCAGCCAAGCACAGGCTGAAACCTCTCCTCTAAGTCTCATGTGCCAGCTACTTTGGCACTGGCAGAACCCAGTGTTGATCCTCCCCCTCTGCTGCCCAGGTCAGCAGGATGTGTGGCAGGTTTATATTCCACAGGTTGAAGGCCCAGGTGTCCTAGAACATGGCTCAGGGAATCACCAGGGACAAAGACCCAAGAAAGAATATACTTCCAGGTAGGGGATCTTTGTCCTCTAAATGTCAATTCTTCCAGATTCTTCCTTCAAATGTTTACCAAAAAAAAAAAAAGTAGTAAAACCGGCAGACTACATCATAAAATGACATCAAAACAGTCAGTGCAAAAAAGAGGAGCCAGGGGCTATTTGCAGATTCTAAACGAGAGAAGCATAACTTGAAAATAAAACAAAAACCAGGATTGGGCCAGAGATTTAGCTCAGTGGTTCCAGTGCCTGCCTAGCAAGCACGAGGTCCCTGTTGATCCCCAGTAATCATATACAATATGGGGTGTGGTGACTCATGCTCACCAGCAATTAGTACCACACACCACAGTGCTGGGTGTGGTGGCCCAAGCCTGCAATCCCAGTACTTTGGAGGCAGAGGCTGGAGGACTGCTGAGTTTGAGGTTTGCCTGGGCTACATAGTGAGCTCAGGGCCAGCCTGAACTACCAAGTGAGACCCTGTCTCAAAAAACAAACAAACAAACAACAACAACAACAAAAAACAGGATTGACTGCTCAAAACTTTGTTTTAGAAATATCTAGTGATGATTAAAAAAAAATGGGTGAGAAGCAGAATTGGTACATAAATGTACTAATGGTAATGCAGTGATCTTCTAAGAGGGTTCAATAGGCATTCCCACCATAGGCAAGTTACTTTGCTTCTCTGAGCCTTAGTTTCCTCAACTATAAAGGGCTAGCATTTAGGGCAATATCCCACTTCCCAAGATCTGCAGTCACTGAATTCCAGCCTCCTTGTAAAGACTCAGCAGAGCTTCCTCTCAACAGAGTCAGGCTGTCCCACATTCTGACCTTCCAGGGGAAGACCAGGAGTGAACATGCTCCTATCACCCAAGGCTGTAGAAGGCACATTTGGATAATTCTGGGTATCTTTAGGCACCGAAGGAGAACATGTTTAGATAAGATTTAACCCTTCAAAAATAATTCTATGAGGGGAAAGAATAAATATGATTTGAAAAGAAAAAGAGAGCACATGTATATAGGGGGTGGGGGGGTGGGGGTTGTGGGGTAGATAGGGATATGGGTAAAAATGAGAATTAACTGGTGTCATATACTGGTACAAATTCCCCAATGTTGAGTGTGATTGTGAGCTATATATAAAATGTACCAATAAATAATTCAATTAAAAATAATTCTAGTATTTCTTTAATAATACCAACTGATAAAATTATTTTCAGTAATAGTTAT
>PVIC010011783.1:0-40774 GCA_004025085.1 Thryonomys swinderianus | reverse complement strand
TACACCATTGTTCATAGCAGCTCAGTTCGTGATAGCTCAATCTTGGAAACAACCCAAATGTCCATCAACTGGAGAGTGGATAAAGAAGATGTGTTTTTTTTTTATAAAATGGAGTATTACTCTGCCATAAAGAATGACAAGATCGATCCATTTAGGTGCAAATGGAGACACCTGGAGGATATACTAATAAGTGAAATCAATAGATCACAAATAGACCATTACCGCATCTTCTTTTTGTCATGAACACCTGTAGATGCAAATGAGCTTTAGGAAGTATGACAGCTTTTATAGAGTGCAAAATTTCTATAGGAAACTTGGTGTGGGAATGTGATGAGGGGAAGGAATAAATATGATACAGAAAGAAAATAAAAGAGCATGTATAAAGAGGGTGAGGAGGTGTGGGTGGGTAGGGATTTGGGTAAAAATGAGAATTAACTTGTGTCATATACTGGTACAAATTCCCCAATGTTATACATGATTTTGAGAGGTATATAAATTGTACCAATAAAGTATTCAATTTATAAAAAAACACCAAATAAAAATATATTTAAACACTTATAAAAACTAAAATGAAAATTAGCTAGAAAATAAGACACTTTTCTAACGCCAAAGTCCCAATTTTTTGCAGTGTAGCATATCAATGAGCTAAAATTAGTATAATTCTGAGTAGTCATTTGTATTTTAGGGGTCCTGAGGAGGGTAAGCAAATAATTATGAAATATTTATTACTGTTATTAGGAGAAGACGGATTATTCATGAGTTGATGATAAATCATTTATTTGTATTTTCAGTCACACAGTCAAGATTTATTGAATTCATGTTACACACACACACACACACACACACACACACACAGAGGCAAAGTTCCAAGTCCCAGGGTTACACCAGTACACCAGACAGATGGTATCTTGGAAACCATATTTTGGAAAGTATCTTGGAATCAACGATTTCATATGGATTAAAAATGTGTCAGGTAAGAGGTAAAATAATCCTACACTTTTATATTTCAGATACTTTAGTTTAACAGAATGAACACATATACTCTGCACATATAATACCAGGGTCCCATATGGACATCACTATTGCAGACTATGGTTATTTTTGCCTCAGACCCACCCAAGGAAGCAGTATCATATGTTCTTAAGTCTTTTGGCTTCCTCCAAATAAGTAAAAAGCATAGACGATGCATCTGTCAGATTTTCCTTAAATTAAACACTTCTGTGCTCATTTTCTCTTTTTATCTTAACTTTCATTTTTCACTATTATTCCTGCGCCTTTGGGAAGCATGACAATTCTCATCAAAATATGTACATTGGCTCTGAGATTCCAGATATGAAACAAAGCAGATATCATCTAATGTAGGGTAGCTGGTAATAACTAGTTGTCTCAAAGGAATGCTTTGTGAGAATCCTCACATATTAGTATGTGGCTATAGCCTGATAACTATATGGAATATTTTAATTCCCATAGGTTCTCTTCTTAAGTTGATACCAACCTGCCTTTACCAGATAATGTTACAATAATATCTGCAGAGTTGGCACTTTTATCTTGAATAAAATAAGCTTTTGAAAAATATTTATTTTAAATCACAGTAGAACATGCATGTTTTCAGTCAAAAAGTCACCTTGTAGATTAATTTTAAGGTGCTTATAATGTACTTTAAGTGAAAGAATTTTGAACTGTACAATTTAGCTTGGTGTTATTTCAGTGTTAAAAAGGATCTCCTTTTCCAAGATTAAAAGAAAAGATAACTTGGTGTGGGCATGAAAATAAATTACTGTGAGACCAATACTCTCAACTTTCATATACTTGGCAATGACTTAATCTTTCTTTTTAAAGTATTTTACATATGTAGTACTTCAGAAGAACTTACCCACTCTGCTACTGCAATACTTTTAAAAATGTAATAATTTATATTTAATGTTCAATTAGTGACAGAAACTTAGTTTCAGGATCTTATATGAATACCCCCCAAATAGTATAATGTGGCAATGCGGATCACTCATAGAGTATGTGTTCATGATGTGCAAGGTTCTTGATTCAGTTCCCTGCACTACACAAATAAACACACATCTAACCTCATTTGAAAGCAATAAAATTTGTCTCTACAGAAATCAAACGGGGGTGATTATGTGTGAAACATATTCACTTTCAAGACCCGCTGCATTAAGCAGGAGTAATCGTGTTTTAGATAAGATGCTTAATAATATCAGTATTCACTCTAGGTTGTTCCAATCAGAGAGGGCGGCAGTTATTGTGGGCTTATAGTGGTTAGAGGCTGGAAGATCTCAAAGTGGCATGACAATGCATAGAACAGGTCCTGTCAACAATGATTATTCTGATGCCAAATTTTAACAGCCCCTAAAGGTAGAAATGTTGTCACAGAATGAAGTGAACTCACCACCACTGCAAAAGTACTGAAATAGAAAGTAGGGCAGAGACAGCACTGTTTCTGCCTCACAGCATTGCAGACAGCACAGGACCAGCGGAACTGAGCTTCTTCCCTGCCCAACTGCAACAGTGTGCTGTGTTCGGTGCATGCCAAGGACACAGGGTCAGTTGCATCTTGCTCAGGACGCCTGGGTCTAGGATCCACCACTTCTGAGCTAGCAGCCAGCACTGGAGCAAATAGCAAACTCCCTTGTGCCACTTTCCTACTGGGTAAACGGTTACACAGCAGTCTCTGGTGGTTGCCTCAACTTAGATGTCTATGGAACTAGCCATATAAATTGTATAATGTTAAAATACAGGTACACTTTGCCTTTTGGTAAACTCAGCAAGGAGATCCAGGGACACTTGTTGGTCCACTGGAGGTCTCTCCCAACATCCCTAAATAGGATTCTGAAAATACACAAAGTTGTGAAAGGGACTCTAGTTTCTATCATTCATGAGAACTTCATGTGTAATCACTACAAAATTGTTTTGCATAATAATGTTCCCCTTGGGAACATTCTGTGTAAATTGTATTTCTGTTAAATAATTTGTAACATCCTTGTGATTCTTCTCAAATATTCTGTCTTCTGCTTAACACTTTGGCCAGTCTCCTGCTTAGGTTGTTCATTGTACATGCGATGCCCTACCAGACATCCTCCCATCACCCTTCTCTACCTTTGTGTAAATAACATGGTCATTAATTAATAGAAATAACACATCTCTAGCATAATTTTGTAGTGTCTCTGAATCAATTACTTGTTTTTCTCTAGGATAGCTTCAAATTATATTTTCTTTCCAAAGTTGCATATCATGCACACTTTCAAAAATTTACTCTGATTTCATTTCTTTCTGTGTTTTCATTGTTGAATTACCTGAATTCATTTTTTGCTAAGCAAATTTGAAAATTAACTGCTTCTCAGAAGGGCATTAACAGGGGCACTGTTCTCATCACACCACTTTCTCCAGAAGGTCCTACAATGTTCAGTGACCATGTGACCCCTTTATTCACAGTCTGTAAGCAAAATTCACATTTCCTTTCTGTTGAGACTTTCCTATACCAATAATTTTATATGTAGATCCCCAAATATATGTTATAAAATATGTTAAAATGAAGATATTAAAATTTTCAAAAGCAAAGAAATATATTATGCAAATGTCTACAAATTTCATAAGGTAAAATGCTTTGAGGTAAATATAAATCATGTTGTGTATATATTGTAGATTTTATCTCTTCTGGTCCTGATTATTCTTTGGCTCTTTGTAATATTCTGAGTACACAATATGCTAGATTTTTCCTATTATCGCTCAGCACATATCTATCTTCAGTTTTAGAACTTAAACATTTTCTATTTTTAGGTTGACTTTGACATCTCTTTCATAGAGATTTTACTCTTCTTTCAGTGTCTGGAATTTTCTTTATCTCTCTCTTTTTCTCTGTACTTATTTTCTCAGACTGTGCATGTCTTAGTGTTGATCATCCCCATCTTTACTGCAGCTGTGTCATTCAGAAGGGATTCTTCTGTCTGCTGTGTGTTTTGTTTTGTGATCTCTCCACTTTCTATGTCTTGAATTTTGACTTCTGTTTTTTTTTTTTTCTGATCTTTCTCTCAGAACGTTTTCCTTGGTACATTTGTTTTGCTCTTCTTAACTCTGTCTCAATTGAGGATATGAGGAAGAAGAGACCAGGGAAAACCATAATTAAGGAGCGATAAACGAGTCGGGAACCAACAACCAAATCATAGGACCCATACTGGAATATCACAAGCAAATAAGTGTTTGAAAATTATAGGAGAACATTAAACTTTATTCCATCCCAACCCTTTATCCTAACATGTTACATGACTAACTTACCAAAATCAGAATTAATGTTGACACAATACAACTAGGTGAAGATTATATGATTTTCAGCAGTCTTTCTCCAATGAATTTAGTTTCTTGATTTCTTGGTTTGATATAGTCCAGATCGGTGTACCTCAGTTTTTCCTTACTTTTTAACAATTTAATTCTACATACATCTGTTGAATCTCTATATTGTTAATCATAATTTTTTTGAGACAGGGGCTCGCTTTGTTGTTCAGGCTGGCCCTGAGCTCACTATGGAGCCAAGGCCAGCCTTGAACTCAGCAATCCTCCTGCCTCTGCCTCCCGAGTGCTGGGATTATAGGCGTGAGCCACCACGCCTGGCTATTTATTGAAATTTTAATTGTGTGCTCAGCGTTGTTCTCTTTATTGATCTTTCCTTTCATATTATTTTGGTCAGATGTGGTTATCATTTATCAGTATTCTCACTTGAAGAAACTGAGGCTGATGTTAAAGAAACTTCCAAACTTTAAACTAAGTGATTTGTCAAACATTGCCAAAGTGGAAGCATAAAAGTACCATGTACAAACTTTCAAAATGTATGACCTATTTTACTAAAAATAAAACATCCTTTATTGTAATAATCTTGCTCTATATAAACCCCCTAACCTACTTTCACACCATTCCAGTGAAACACTAATATTTTAAATTTCTTTGACTATAGTTCCTGCTTATTTTTTTCTCTAATCCTGGGTATCCAACTGAAATTCAAAGAAGATTGAGCACACTGGAACATAAGTCAAATATCCAGGCCTGTTATGTTGACTGCTAATTAAATGTGAATCTTTGTACAATCTCATTTTCTAATGTTTAATAAATTTAAAAGTTGGGTTATAGGGGTTTTTTTCAGCTCCATTTATTCTTAGAATAATAAATTTGTAACAAGCTTCCTGCCTACTTTTCATATTACATTTCTCCTTGACTCACAGCTTCACTTTCATGTGAACCAGTGAGGGCTATGAGTATGTATTTATATGGTATTTGCTGTTAAGGACCTGACCCTATTTATCAAATTTACTCCTAACTCATACATGTATTTTTCTCTACTCATTTTTCTTTGAATTTCACTGTGGCTCTAAAACAATGAATTTTCAAAAAAAAAGTTTGTAATGTAATTGAGTTTACTGGTACATTTTACATACATATTATGAGCACATTCAACATTAAAAATTTGTGCTTGTACAAGACACAACTTCTCATTTTTCCCTTTCCCCTGCCCACCCTACTACTCCCAACTCCCTATATACAGAAGCTTTCTTTCTATTTTTCTGTTTTTACTATCAATATTTTTTCCTTCTTTACTTTCTCCCACCCCACCTTTACCTTTGCCTTTAAACATTTTGTTCCTTTTTTTTTTTTTTTTTTTTGCTTTTTGAGACAGGGTCTCACGTTGTAGTTCAGGCTGGCCCTGAGCTCACTATGGTGCCCAGGCAAGCCTCAGCGAACTCAGCAATCCTCTTGTCTCTGCCTCCCGAGTGCTGGGATTACAGGCGTGAGCCACCACGTCCGGCATTGTGGTATGCGGTGTTGATTGTTGGTGGGCGTGTCTCCACGCCCAGCATTCTATGTGGTTACCGGGGATCGAACTCAGGTCCTTGTGCTTGCGCAGCAGGCACTGGAACCACTGAGCTAACCCTCTGGCCCATTTTGTTCCTATTTTATAATATGAAACATACATTCTGGACGTTGTTTACACCTTAAGTTTCTCATACTAGAGAAATAATATGGTATTTACACATCTGTGTAAATATATTTTCACTTATGAGTATGTTTACCCATGTTTATAGCAGCTCAGTTTGTAATTGCTACATCTTGGAAACAGCTCAAATGCCCATCAACTGGAAACTGGATAAAGAAGATATGTGTTTTTTTTTAATAAAATGGAGTATTACTCAGCCATAAAGAATGATGTTTGAGTTATTTATGCTCAAACAAGTAATATTGTGGATTAAATTTGTAAATATCAGAAGGATGGTCCCATGGAATGATGAAATTTGTTTTTGCCATAGCAATTATAAATGTAATGGGATTAACAACACAGTCTTTTAAACTCTGCTAGGAATTTAATGATAAGCATCATTCACTAAACAAGATATTATTGCATCTTTTTATGATATATTCTATCATAAATATATATATTATATATATATAGAGAGAGAGAGAGAGAGACAGAGAGACAGAGAGAGAGTGACTGAGGTAGGGAGAGAAAAAGATGAAAAGCAGAAACAGATATATTTATTTTAGAAAATTGGATTAGGTCTGTGGAGGCTATCTATATTAAAAGTTCAGTGAGAATTATCAATTGAAATAATGCAACTTTTTGAATGTTTAAATTGCCGAATATAAAAGCAAGAAATATTCAAAAATAGAGTTAATAAAAAACTCACTTTTTATGAAATTAAATTGCTCAGTGACTACTAATAGAGTTTTTTTTTAAATCTAATATGAAATGGACTGAGTGATTTACCATTGATAGTATAGGGTTCAGGGGCCAGGGATTTAGCTCAAGTGGTATGGTGCCTACCTTGGAATCAGAAGGGCCTGAGTTTGATCCCTGGTACTACAAAAACAAAAACAAACAAACATCAACAACAAATATATATATATATATATATATACACATATATGTGTATATATACATATATATGTATATATATGTATGTATATGTTTCAAAGTTTTATTTTAATAAATTATAATTACTTCAAACACTTGAAAGAAACATCCAAAAATATCTATGATGTATTATGTGAAAGAAAGTGAAGTAATTCTTTCTTATTAAGCAGGCAGAATGAGATGATAAAATTGTGTTGACTGAAATAACTTTATTTTCATTCACAAGTTCTTTTGTATTATGTGAATGTTTTTAGTGCAATGCAGTAAGATAAACTACATAGTCATTGTATATCTCTAGGATCTTCCTGAGGATGAAAGCTAGTTGGCGCTTCATCACATGATTTTTAGTATTCAAAGACTAGTTTCCACCTTTTTAATACCTTACAGTAGGATTAAGTTTTGACACATGCAGCCATGGAGAGAATACTCAAACAATATCAAAACCATGTGGAGGCTTAATCATAGTTTTTTTCTGAAGTAGGTCTTCAAAGATCCTATTCCAGAAAGGAGTCTTTCTCCAGTGTAAACACTAGCTCTGTGAGCTTCACATACTAGATCTGGGCTTCCCACACTTAGGATTCTTCTCCTGCAATGCAGCCCACATGAAGGAGCCAATATTCACCTTCCCAGTTGTTCCAAGGCTTTGGAGTAAAGACAGTGGACACCATTCAGCTAGTGAACGTTACTTATGTCCGAGTAAGATTTTTTTTTGGTAAGGTACATATATAATTTGTGTCTTCAATTAACATCCATGAAATCAAAATTGACACACTTGTTATCTTGAAAGCAGGATAGAATCTCAGTTTTTTATTATTCTTGACACCTTTCATTTTAATTCACACTTTGAATTACTTCATTGGTGACTGTGATGTATAATGTGCCACTTCCTTTGCTCTTACTTATGCTTATTGAATCAAAGATGAAATACCTGAATGCCATAGAGAGATCTATATTCACCTTCGCCTGGAAAATGACAGTATGATTTTGATAATAAAATGAAATTATCACACTTTAATATGGTTTATTTTATCCAAGAAATAAGACCCTTTGTGCACTTTATCTCCTTGAAAGCAACAGCAGATTAGCTTTTCCTGACTGACAGATGCTTATACAGCCCCCATTCTTGACCTAATTACTGAGGAGAGGCCCGAAATGAAAATGAGGATGAGACCATCAGGCTCAGCTGGTCATTAGGGACAGATAACAAGTAAACTTTAGTCTGTGGTTAAGATTCTTCAAACCCCATGAGCTGCCAAGTTCTGCAGCAAACTTCGCTGTCACGGTGTTAATTAAATCAGCATCATTCATCGCAGTTACATAAGGTGCTGTGATGCCCGAGGCCATACTGGAATGCACAGTAGAAAATTTGCGCTCACAGAAGTGAAAGAGCAGGAGCCTGGAGGGTTGTCCCAGTGCAGACCGAGGCTGACTGAAGCAGGACGGCAAGCGCAGGCCTGTCCACACGTCCACGTGCAGGCTGCCTAGCTAGCTACTGAAGGCGTTTTGCTATGTCCTGTACTCTTGTAAACACTTTTACTCCATTTCAGAAAGAGAATGCCCATGCTAAAGATAGGCTACTCAGATAAAATAGAAAAGTTTAGGCACTGTGTTTTAATAATGACATTTAAATAGTTATTCTGAAATTGCTACATCAGTACTCACAAAGAATAATCTTTAGAAATGTTAATGTGCTAGTTTTAAATGTCCATATAATACATGGAAAGTCAGCTTTAGATCTGAAGTTCATGGATAAATATCCATTTTTTTACTTTCTATGAGAAATATAGGAGTAATAATTTTGTTGTTACATTTTTCTGTGGTTCTGAGTTCAAAACCAGTTTCACACATGCTAGAAAGTACAACTGAGCCACAGTTCTAGTCACAAAATACAATCCTACAATTAAAAAAAATAATATATAAGTCACCTGGAAATTTTTCCTGAGAGATTTGTACCTGTACATGATATATTTTTATTCTTATTTTCTCATTCCCCTGCATTCCCTTTAACCCCCACTCCCTATATACATAACCTTTATTTCCATTTTCTCCTTTTACCATGAAATATTTTATTTTCTTCCTTAGTTTTCTCCTTTTCCCCTATTCTCTATTCTCTATGAATATTTTCTTCCTATTACATTGTGGACCTAATTTACACCTTCGAAATTTTCTAATTTGTCTCAGATCCAAACCCAGGCCCTTATAAATAAAATATCAAAATATTCACTGAAAGTAGAGACCAAATAATATGAAATATTCTCAACATATATTTGTTGAGTAATGGATTTTTGAGTGAGAAAAAAATTCAAGCTGGATTAAATACATATAAAAATATTCCCAAATTGTGTATTAATACTTCTATCACTTTTTGGAGACTTGTATTCAAGGCAATTATCCTATGACAAGAAACAAAGACAACAAGGCAAAAAGTCTGGTGAAGAACAGTGTAGGCTATTTCATTAGTATCTTAATAGACTAGATAATTAGTTAAAATGAAATTATAAAAACAAAGATTCTCAGGAAGAATAATAATATTTATATAGAATTTATCATGTGCCAATAACTATTTTAGAAATATCACACATATTTATGTACTTAATTTTCAAACACCTATGAGATTTTCTCTCTCTTTGCATACATAGAAACAGATGGGTAGATAGATATGCAATATAAAGATAAATGCATTATAAAGATAGATGGATAAATGGGAAGTCCGGTGAAGTTCAAATAATTCTCCAAATCACCTAATCCAATTTTTCAAAAGCATTTAATACATATGTCAATTTGTTTCATTTATACTACTAATTTTTCTTAGTTTATTAAAAGAATTCTATCTAGGTGTGGTGGCTATGCCTGTAATCCCAACATTCAGGAGGCAGAGACAGGAGGATTGCTGAGTTTGAGGCTTGCCTGGGCTACATAGTGAGCTCAGGGCCAGCTTAAACTACAAAGTGAGGCCCTGTCTCAAAAAAAAAAAAAAAAAAAAAAAAAAAAAAGGAAAAAAGATGCTTCTACTGTCTGTTTCTTTTATGGAAGAATTATTTTGTCAATTTCTTATATTTTAAGTAACTGCTTTGAAGATAACTACTATAGATGGTGTACACTACTATTATTCTCTTATCCTTATGAAATTTCATTTTATTTCTTCATAAACTAAATTGATGGTGAAGAAGAAAGGAAACAAAGCTTGTGTATGTAGGGTAGGTTGCGGGGTGGGTAGGGGAAGGGGAATAATGAGAATTCAGTTATGTCCTATACTGGTACAGATTCTCAATGTGGAATGTAATTGTGATGTGTATATATAGTGTACCAATAAATTAAAGTTTAAAAAGTGTGAGTTACATTATCAATAATTCAGTTTACATATAAAGAAATTAAGGAGGGAAGAGAGTAAATGACTTTTTTAGTTTGTATGTTAGAAAAAAAGTGTTAGTGTCATCCAAAGACTTGTGATCTATTCACTACTGAGTTGCACTGTTTAAGCATTTCAATTTTCTAGAACAAAATATGCCAATTGGGGGCAAATTACTTTGAAATTCTGCTTTTTAGAATTGCATTTTGTATTTTCTTTTTGCTGAGTAGCCATTCTGCATATATTATTTCTGATTGACTATAGCCACTGCTAAAAATGCATGTAAGCATTATGAAGGATGAGTTATATTCCTGTCTAGTAGCATCCATGAGGAAAAGAGTCAGAATATATAATTTTTAAAATCTAAATAAATTTATATAAAGTCCAGAATTAGACTACAATAGTCTACATGGGATGCAAAGTGTTTTATACACAGTAGCTGATTTATCTTTGTTATCACTGTAGGGATATATCCCATTATTATCTTCAGTTTTCAGATGGAAAAATTAAGGGGCAGAGTGAATGAGTTATTTACCCAAGTGTTAAAAATGAAAGTTCCATCCAGCCAGTATTGCAACTTTCTATGTGAAATAATGAAGTCTCAAGTAATATATCAACAGATTTAAAAATAAGAAGGTTATCCACCTTGAAGTTTTTTCTGTGCTAAAGTAGATTTTAAATGTAATGCAACTTTTTTTTTTTTTTTTGAGACGGTCTCGCTTTGTAGTTCAGGCTGGCCCTGAGCTCACTATGTAGCCAAGGCAAGCCTCAAACTCAGCAATCCTCCTTCCTCTGCCTCCCGAGTGCTGGGATTACAGGTGTGAGCCACCACGCCTGGCACTGTGGTATGTGGTATTGATTGCTGGTGGGCATGAGTCACCACGCCCAGCATTATATGTTGTTACCGGGATCAAACTCAGGACCTTGCGCTTGGAGGCAGGCAATGGAACCACTGAACTAAATCTCTGGCTCTGTAATGCAACTTTTGAAAAGCAGCTCAGAAGATAAAAATCAGCTATAGACGATCTTATCCAAAAGACTGAAGAGCAATAAAAAAGTCAGCTATAGACTATGAAACATAGAGAAGAGTAAATAGCCACTCTCTTTCCATTATGCCAGAGTAGGAAAGTGTTCAGTAAAATTAAGTGTCAATAAAGTAAAGACAAAATTAAACTTTTCTAACCATAGGCCCAATTAACCTGTGAAAATTTCTGATATCGAATGGTAATGAAGCAAATAGCTTAGTGAAATTGAAACCATATCTGATTCACTATAATGGGATTTTCAGTTAGAGCAAATCACACTCTGTGTTAATCATTCTGCGTCAGAGCACATGTTGATTGGAAGATAGGGTCACAAATGAAATTTTTTTTTCGTTTCTCCGGAGCCCTAACAGACATAATTAATGGACTTGATAATAGCAAAAATTCTCACACTTTCATATGAGGAAATGTAGGTAGATTTCTCAGTAATCTGTGAATACATACCTGTCTCTAGAGTACAACTTCCTAATACTTTTTTCATTTCTGTATACCTCCTTGGTTTTGAAAGATTATAGAGAACACATAGTACTTTCTCATGAAATAGACATATGTAACTATCTTTATGATGTTGGAATCTTGGGGTGTGATTTATAAATTTTAAAATTGAGGACAGGCTTTGAAAAACTTTTCACAGGAATGGTGTAATTTTCAAGGCCTCTATGGGGCATGCCATATGACTTGGATTTTTATCTCAATACTACTGCTTCTTGATTAAATGTATTATACCCAAATCCCTACACTTTGAAGTGTTGGAATTTTCTCTTTTGTGGAATAAGAGGTTAGAATCAGATGAACTCACAAAATTTAATGTTTCCTCATAAGCTTTGATTTATCATTATCTGTATTTTCTAGAAGCCTGTAATAGATTCTTTTTTTAAAAAATAAGGCTAAAATTTACATAAGTATTACAGTCATTTTAGATTCATGGTTCATGCAGTTTTATGAAAACTTCTACACTTTCCAATATATACCCCTGATGGATCTATTCATCTTGTGGTAAGAAGTCATTCTTATTATTATGTTTATTCACCTTACATATTACAAACTGAAACTGCTATCATATTATTAGAATTTTCTCCTGAATATTCTGTATTACTGTGTGTTTACTTATCTTGCCCCTTTTTCTGCATCAAATACACTTTTCTTAAGATCACTCTCAATTATGAAATAATAATATTCAGTAAAATACCATGATTAATTTGTAAACTTTTTTGTATATGAAAGAAATGTGAATACAGAGTCCAATATTCATATAAAAGGACATGCAAAATAAAGTTTAAAATATGCTATAAATAATGATAGTTACAAAAATCCATCCATAATGAATGCATGTGTCCATGCACTATACTAAAATCAAAGTGGATGAGAGGCCTAAATATTAAAACAGAAACACTAAACTTGCTGCAAAAAGGTTAGGTCTCTGTGAGACAGTGGATTTGGGAAAGACTTCATGAATGAAACCTCAGTAGCAGAGGAACTAGCAGAAGAAATCAACAACTGGGATCTAATCTTATTAAAAAGCTCTGTACAGCAAGAGAAACCACTGAGAGAATGAAATGAAAACCTATGATATGGGAAAAAATCACCAACTGTTTCTCAGACAAAGGGCTACTATGTACAGTATATGAAGAGTTTTTTTTTAATTACCCCCCAATTTAAAGACCTAATTCAAAAATGGACATCTGAAATGATCAGATACTTTTAAGAGGAAGAAGTAAAAGCAGCTAAGAAACGCATGAAATGTTCAGCGTCACAGGTCATTCAAAAGATGCAGATGAAAACAACCCTGAGATTCCATCTCACTCCACAAAGTATGGCTACTATCACAGAATCAACCAACAACAATCGCTGGAAGGGTGGCAGAGAGAAAGGAACCCTTCTCCACTGTTGCTGGGAATGTAGACTGGTGCAACCACTGTGGAGATCAGTGTGGAGATTCCACAAAAGACTAGAAGCCCATTTGACCCTGCTATATCCCTGCTAGGTATATACACAAAAGAATTAAAATTTCATGCATATAATGGTGGGGGGGTTGTAGGGTGAGTGGGGAAATGGGAAAAATGGAAAATAAATTGTATCATATACTGGTACAAATTTTCAATATTACGTGTGATCATGTTATATATACACACACATATAATGTATCAATAAGATTTTAAAAAGTTTTAAATTTCATATCAGTGAGTTACCCATGTTCATAGCAGCTCAGTATGTGATAGCTAAATCTTGTAAACAACCCAAATGCCTGTCAACTGGAGACTAGATAAAGATTTTTTTTTTTACAAAATGGATTACCACTCTGCCATAATAATGATAAATCTGAGTCCTTTATACTCAAATGGACATACCTTGAGGGTACACTCAGAAGTGAAATAAATAGAATACAGCTGTATAAATACCATCTCTTTTCTCTGATATGAAGAACTGAAGGTGTAAATGAGTTCTAAAATTTAAGCTATGCATTATAAAATAATAAAGGAAAGTGCAGCTGAGGTAGTAAAGAATGGAAAGAAAAAATTAATGGTAAAAAAGGAAGCAAAGCTTATGTATAAGGGAGTGGGATTATAGGGATGCCAGGGGAATGGGAAAAATGAGAATCAAGTCATGTCACATACTGGTACAAATTCTCAATGTCTACTATGATCAGAGCATGTATATGTAGAAAGTACCAATAAAATATATAGTGAATAAAAAGAATGCATACATCCTGATCCATACTTTATAAAAAAGTAAGATCTTCACTGAATGAAACATCAGCCACAGATACTAACACATTTTAATAAGATTGTACACCTAGTTCATTTCTTTTTTGTGCTGTTTTACAGATCTAGATAATGTGGAAGGCATTGCTGTTGACTGGATTGGAAATAACCTTTACTGGACAAATGATGGCCATAGAAAAACCATTAATGTGGCCAGGATGGAAAAAGCATCTCAAAGTCGGAAGACTCTTATAGAGGGAGAAATGTCTCATCCTAGAGGAATTGTGGTGGACCCAATTAATGGGTAGGTAATAATACATCAGTTTCTATAATGAAAATTATAATAAATGTGTTTTTTCACATTTAACAGTGTTCAATTTTTTAAAAGTTTATACATACAGAATAATTCGTACATGAATGGTCTGACTAGGAATTTATCCTCTGTCAGACACTATAGTGAATAAAAATGTCAGAATACATTGGACTGAAATAAATTATTTATATACAGCATATATTACTTGACTTATTCAGACAAACATTATATTTTATGCTTCGGATAGCATGACACTAAAATACATAAATTCCATCAGGGAATCCATTAACGTAATTTTTGGAAAGTCAATAAAATTTACAGATATAAAAAATAGCAAAAATGTTTGTCTTCAAACTGTAGACAGGCATTTTGTTGAATAAATTACTGAATAATCTCAGTAATTTCCAGATAATCATTTGAATTTATTTTTATACCCCTGTCCCTTTTTTTTTTTTTTTTGAGACAGGTTCTCGCTTTGTAGTTCAAATTGGCCCTGAGCTCACTATGTAGCCCAGACAAGCTTCGAACTCAGTAATCCTCCTGCCTCTGCCTCCAAGTGCTGGGATTACAGGCATGAGCCACCACGCCTGGCACTGTGGTATGTGGTATTGATTGCTGGTGGGCGTGAGTCACCATGCCCAGCATTGTTTGTGATTACCAGATGGAACTCAGGACCTTGGTGCTTGTGAGGCAGGTGCCGGAACCACTGAGCTAAATCTCCAGCCCCCACTGTCCCTTTTTTAAATAAAAGAATATTCAACCATTGGTCTCTCAAAAACCACTTAGTTAGTACTAGTTTGTGCATATGTTTAAACTCATGCAGTTTATCTCTAAGCCTGTAGTCTTATCCACTTTACTGTACTGCTGTTTATAATCTACAGTGGAAATCATGTCCGTAGCCACAGATGTAGTCTGCATAGCAAAACATCATCTTATGGCATGTGTTACTTGTTTAGAATGAAATGTTTTGTGCAATCTGTGGCAAAATATTTTCCTTTGATTTTTAATATAAAAGTATTCTATGGAAATATCACATAAATGGGAAGTTCCTGACCATATTTCAAAATTAAGTGAATACATTGTATAAATTACTTATGCAATTTATGCATGAGAGCTATGTGTGTTTTCCCTTTCATGCTGACATATTATTTTCATGACAGAATGGATGTTCTTCATACCGTAGTGCATGTGTCCAAACATATTTAAGGAAACATGTAAATCCTTCATACTCTGAAATCAATGGTGTGTATTTCCTAGAATTGGGAATAAATAGGAGCAGATGCAATCAGGCTACCTCTCCCTACCTGGTGGATGAAGTTATTGTACATGTTTAATAGAATATAATTATAACCACGTAATTTCACTGATTTTATATCCAAAGTCTATAATTATCTGTTCTGCTCTTAGACTTATAAACTGAGCTATATATTTGACCTTTAACTCAAGGCAATTTTAGTCTTAAAAGAAAATATTTATACCATCCAAATATACTCAAATAAACTTCAAATATATACTAAAATGCCATCTTCCTATTGAAGATTCCATTAGAGAAAAATATCTTCTTATAGTGTTAAAAGCTCTGTTGTTCTCAAAGAAATGACACAAATATACAAGTCATAGAGTCATGAAGGTTAGAAAGACACCTATAGAACATTAGTTCTAGCTCTCATTAAATTCAAGAATTCCTGTGAGCACCTCCCCATCATGCGCCAAACTTGTATTTGATACCAATAGCATCTTCACTGCTCATTCTGTTCAAATATAATTTTCACTGATACAAACTTTTTCCTTTTATTAAGGTAATGTCTGCATCCCTGTAACTTTGCTTACTAACTGATCCTATATTTGAATTTGGAGCTACAAAGAATGAAGTAATTTTTCAGTTACAATGCTACTCTTATGCACTAATCTGAACAACAAAAATACCTCACAATATTTCCTGAATACTAATGCCATCTCCCAAGCTTGGCACTAGATAAATGGGGGTGCATTAGCTGTACAGCACAAGCACAGGATTCAGGTGTCATGTGAAAAGTGACAGTGGGGAGAAGTTACCAAAACATAATTACAAATTGAACAATAAATAAATAAATAAGTACCAAGTATAATCTCAGGGATCAAAGTGTTGGAAGACAACAAGCAAATAGATGATATGGAGATCGATGGGTGATTGCTGCTTTAGTGTGATCTCTGAGGAAGATCCCAAAGGAGGCGTCATTTAAACTCAGAGTCAGTTACAGGAAAAGAACCATCCTTTGACAGAGGGACAAAGACTTTAGAAGGAGATGGATTTAAAGATTTTAAATGGGCAAAATTGCATAATAAGCACTTCAGAAATTACAGAAATTATATAATCTTGTCTTTCGAAAATTAATTCAAAAAGTGGAAATAGAAATAAAGCCAGCTAGTTAAAACTGTTCAGGTAATTATTTGACATATATCTTTATATCACATAGAAAAAGGAGCTTTATTTTGGAAACTCCACTCAAAATATTATATATTTTTTCCAAGAAAATTTAATGTGTTTTTTTTTCTTTTTAGCTGTAACATTCTTGTCTGATTTCAGTAATACAAAATAGAAATCACTGATGTTCCATACCATGATAGTCTATTAATTAGTTAGTCATTTTAGAGATAGCTTTGTTTAAAGGTTCATAACCAATTACAGATTACATAAAATATGTATTATTAATTTATTTCCTTCCTTCCTTTTTTTTTTTTTTTTTTTTTGTCCTGTCTTGCCTTGTAGTTGGGGCTGGCCCTGAGCTCATTATGTAGCCCAGGCAAACCTCAAACTCAGCAATCCTCCTGCCTCTTACCTCTTGAGTGCTGGAATTACAGGCGTGAGCCACCACACCCAGCATTATGGTATGTGGTACTGATTGCCAGTGGATTTGAGTCACCACACCCAGTATCACTGTATGTGGTTACCAGGGATTGAATTTGGGACCCTGAGCTTGCTAGGCAGGTGCTGGAACCACTGAGGTAAATCTACGGCCCAATTTATATCCTTCTTAAAAATATATGCTTACCATTCAGTGGTAGTGAACATATATGACACATGTTCTGCAGAAGGTTGTTTTTTTATCATTGAAAGTTCTAAAAGGTTTGTCATCTTTGACACAACAGTACATAAAAGAAAAGCTACAAATGTCCTCAAAGAAATCATAATATTTTGCATGATATATGTATAACATACTTAAGTAAAATAAAGTGTAATGAAATACAGAGGACAGGGTATATAAAGGAATATTATAGGTGAAACCTTCAATAAAAACAAATTTTCAGTACTGTGATAACATGTTTGCATTTCTTTTGAAGTGTTTTGAGGGTAAAAGTCACCTCTTAAAATTCTTCATTAGGCAAATTACTAAGCACAATGAGATGACTGTATGCAAAATGCAGTAGATTAGAAGAAGAATGCCCTACAGGTATTCTACTAGAACTATAATATTTGTAATTGAACAGAAAAGTTACTGACACAGGAATCACGGACAGGAAACCATAGGTTGCTGAAAGGCAAACAAATCTATAGGGGAACAGATAATGTAGTACCATTATTCAAGCTGATAACTACAAATGATCTGTACCTTTTCCAACTGTTTTATATTTCACAATTGATATCAGTAAGAGAGAAATCTGTAACACCAGTTCTGGCATCTAAAAATATCATCTATGAAACATATATCAAATCTGTATGAATAATTCCCTCCTAACAGGATCCTTCTGGATCCCTATCTCAGTAACGTCCCACCTCGCTAGAGAATGGCCAATCAGTCAGCTACCAAATCTGGTGTTTCATAGGCAAACAAATTTACTTCATCTCCCTGACACAACGTTGTTAAAGATTTAAGAACTTCCAGTACTGTGCCGGGCGTGGTGGCTCATGCTTGTAATCCCAGCACTAGGGAGGCAGAGACAGGAGGGTTGCTGAGTTCAAGGCTTGCCTGGGCTACATAGTGAGCTCAGGGCCAGCCTGAACTGCAAAGCGAAACCCTGTCTCAAAAAAAAAAAAAAAAAAAATCTCCAGTACTGACCAGGTAACAACACAGTTTCACTTACAAACTACAGTAATCTCAGCGAAGCTGAGGTTGGTATTTTGGGCTACAATTAAAATATGGAATATTTCCTTCTTTTAATTATTTAAAACTTAAAAATTTTAATTGGTATAAAACCATGAATGATATGTTATATTCTTGTTTTCCCAAATTTTCATGTTTAGAAAACAGTAGTTTTCTTGGTCATAAATATAGATTTACTCAAATTAGCTCAAAAAATCATCTGGGTCCATAAAATGTGGGAGGCAGAAAATCTAATAAGGGTATATCTAGGGCCTGCCAATTTTTAAAACCTTCGGGACTTCATAAAGTTGTATTCAAAGTGGCTGAATTAAAGCCTACATTTAATTAATAACTCAGGAACTTTCACATGACCCACAAACAAAACATGTGGTGGGTTTTAACCTTATTCATGAGGGAACTGGAACATTAGCTGAAGGCCCTCTCTCCCACTGTTATACAGCTTACACAAAAGAATTGTTTATAAAAGCAGATGCCTTTGTTTGAGATCAAAATTAAAGCACAGAATCTCAAGGTCAGTCAACCTGCTGTTATTAAACTTATTTGCAGATAAATCATGTTTTGTGGGTGTGGGGTAATAATAAGCAACATAAGGCATAGGTGATTTGCATCAGAAAGATAAATTGGGCCTGGCCAAACAAATCCAGTCCAACTGTACCCTGTAGAACAAAAGCGATCTGAGCTCTTGGTTTAAAAATAATAGAAGCCTAAAATCTGAAGTAGATAACTATTCCATGCATTCTCACTTCAGTCTGCCTTTAGTGACACAATTGATTATATATTTTGTGAAGCAGACAAGATCTAGAAAATAATAATGTCTCAAAAGATCATATCCAAGACTTGATTTTAGCACCAAAGTTGATAGATATTTTCCCTTTGCTGTCAGTTCAATTAATGCAGCAGCTTGATAAGCTTAAGAGTAGTGATAAGAAGGTTCTCCATAAAGAGTCTAAATGGACTAGATAGAACAAACTTTACTTCTCTTAGAACTTCACACCTCTTCCTCCTGCCCTAGACAGATAAACAATTAGGTAGGATGTGATCTGTTTTACAAAGTGTCTACCTACAGTGGCCGGTTGAAGTAATGCGTATGCATTATTTTCTTTGGTGTCTTAGCTGGATGTACTGGACAGACTGGGAGGAAGATGAAATAGATGCCAGCGTGGGGAGGATCGAGAAGGCTT
This sequence comes from Thryonomys swinderianus, assembly GCA_004025085.1. Classification (NCBI taxonomy): domain Eukaryota; kingdom Metazoa; phylum Chordata; class Mammalia; order Rodentia; family Thryonomyidae; genus Thryonomys; species Thryonomys swinderianus. Next base: position 21,197 of record PVIC010011783.1, on the reverse strand, counting down.
GGATGGATGGCTTCAATCGGCAGATTTTTGTGACTTCCAGGATGCTGTGGCCGAATGGTTTAACTCTGGACTTCCACGCCAGCACACTGTATTGGTGTGATGCCTATTATGATCACATTGAAAAAGTGTTTTTGAACGGCACTCACAGGAAGGTAAAAGGCAAATGCTGCTGTTTTGAACCTACAGGCCTCTTCTTTCACAGAACCTTGTTATGTTGCCTTCAAACTACTTTCAAGTTTATTTTTACCCCTCTGAGATAGCTGCCAATAGTCTCTGTGGGGTGGCCAACAAGGCTAAGCATTAAGCAGTGCAGCTGGTATTTGCCTCCGGGAGACCAGGCCCAGCTCACTGTGGTATGCCTGGATTCATGGGATTTTTTAAAAGAAGCTCTCAGCTGTTTTAAAATGCAGTTTTTCCACATATTGATGAATTTTCTATGACCAAACACCCAGTTGTATTCAAATATGTTCAGTATTTGCAGAAGAAATTTAATGTGTGCATTCTGAAATATAATTACATTATACCTATTTGAATAAAACCTTTGTGATATTGAAATTGAAATACATAGTATGAATGCACTGAACATCAAGTTTATTGGTATAAATAGGCACTAGCTACCTCTTGTCTCTTAGTAAGAATTATTGCAAAATGGCTTTTGTACTTTGGGGGTCAAACTGAGGATGAGGCAGTTGTCACTAAGACAGAAGCATAGCTGAGAAAACATTGCATCTTCACTGTTTTCTCTTAGACTTACTTACCTACACCTGCATACCTAACTTCACTTATAAATTATATAATTGGAAAAAGCAATGTGAGAAATTACCAAGATGCTTCCTTTTCCTTACAGCTCCTTCCTTTCTAGAATATACTGGACAGTTGACTAGGCCTACTCATTAGGTTTTCTGCTTGAAGAAATGAATAGCACTTTAGTCACCTAAAATTATTTTAGTCAGTGTTTTATTTTTAAGTGCTCCATGTTTTTTCCTATGTAAGAAAAACTGCTTGGTATTTAATATAATGTCATGTATTTAATAGGTGTATAATAATGTTTATGATGCCTTCAAAATGGTGTTGTATGCATATATAACATTTTCATTTCCAGATTATTTTAGCTTTCCTTAGAGTGTGGAAGAATAAATAAATTGACTCACTTTAAATATGATGATTTGATATAAAGGTTTCAGATAAGAGAACCAAAATGTGGATTTGGAAACCTGAAATTATATAAATAATTTACTCAATTCTATAATAATTTGAATAAAAGTGCTTTTTCATATTCATTGCCTAAAGTCCAACATGTGATGCAGGACTTGTATATTGTTATGTAATTACTCCATTTAAATAATGATATATTACTGGATCTAAATTAAAATGTTAAGAAAGAAATTTGAAATGTGTCAGTGAGCCTTACCTATATACTAAGATAAGCACTTTGCTCTTCAAAATCAAGTTTATTTACCTTTTTTCCTGTCATGTCCTAGATTTCTTCAATTTTCATTATCCAACTTAATTTACAAGGATTATTTTTGTTCTAATTTTCAAACATTGTTTCCCTTGGACAATTCGTGGGCAACATCAATATGTAAAATATTAATTATTTGGTCAATTTCTACCTAAAATATTATACTGTAATATCATTAGAGAAAGGGATGAAAATTAGCCTGTGTCACTTTAATTTTTATATTCTTCACCATATTTAGTAGTATCATTTTTGAGATAATTTAATTGGATGAGCTATACATGGTCATTCTAATAGCATGGTATAAAAATCAGAAAAATGTGCTTATATTGTGAAGTGAGTGTTTCAAATCTACTGGAAGAAAACACATTAAGACTGGATTGTTATCTGGTATGTTTATTTGAACATCATTTTCTATAAATTTCTAGTTATGTTTCTAAAGGGCACTTGTAATTTTTCTGTAATGTGTTTATATTTTGCAGGTTGTTTACAGTGGAAAAGAGTTGAACCATCCTTTTGGATTGTCACACCATGGAAATTACTTGTTCTGGACTGATTATATGAATGGTTCCATTTTTCAACTGAATTTGATAACCAGTGAGGTGACATTACTAAGGCATGAAAGACCACCTTTGTTTGGGCTTCAAATTTATGATCCACGAAAACAGCAAGGTATTTAAAACAAAATAGTTTTCTCAGAATTTTACCTATAATACTTCACAGTAAATATGAAAAGGTTCTATTTTGAAAGTATTGCTGAAACATTATCATAAAAAGTGTCTGGCTCATTCTAAAATCAAACCTGAGAGTTTGTTCCTATAAAAATCTGTTTCTTACGGTTCTCAATAGCCTTGTTGAATAACTCTTTGGATTCTATTTGTCTAAGGTTCAGTTGGTCTCAAATGAACTTTTTCATGTTGTTTTCACTGAGAAATACTCTTAAGAATTTACAGTTTAATAAGGCTGGTTTCAGAGAAAACTGTGAGCAATGACAAAAACTTTCTTACTTTGCAAACACTATTAAAAATGTATCACATAAGGACAAAGCTAGTTAAAAATGTCAATATATTTATCTGATTAGTTCCTATAGAATTAGAATTTTCTGTAGAATATATAATTTGTTTTGATTAATGAACAAGTTACAGTCTGCCACAATATTTATGTCCTATTAAAGTTAGATAATATTTTATGTTTTATCTTCACGAGTTATTTATATTTACTATATAGCAATGATTAGGGTGACTCATATTTTAAAGACTAAGAAATCAGCTTTTTTAAATATGTCAGGGTTTTGACATATATTATTCTTACTAATTAACATGAACTAATCAATTAATTTGAATCCTCTACACAGACTTTTATCTTTTTTCCACTTCTTGATGTTCAAATGGTACTTAAAAATTTCATTGTTGCCGGGTGAGGTGGCTCATGCTTGTAATCCCAGCACTCAGGAGGCAGAGACAGGAGGATTGCTGAGTTTGAGGTTTGCCTGGTCTACATAGGGAGCTCAGGGCCGGCCTGAACTACAAAGCGAGACCCTGTCTCAAAAAAAAAAAAAAAAATTCATTGTTTCCTTCATTCAACTAATATGTACCAATAATATGTGTCAAGGACTATTTGTAAGAATGATCATAATTCTGCTTCAGAAAGATACAAGATTGGGAAGAAAATGCAAAGTTTTTAGCCCCCATTGACCATTGTCTTGAAGTAGGCAATTCCTCATTCTTCTCCTCTTTCTATTCCTCAGCCTCCTTTTCTTTTTCCTCTCCTCCCCCTTTTCTTCTTCTTCCTCCTCCTTCCCTTCTTCCTCACCCTCCTCTTCCTCTTCTTGCCCCACACCATTTTCTTTTTTCCCTTCTTCTTTCTCCTCTTCTAATACTGCTGACTGAACCTATACATGAAAAATGTTTTACCACAGAGCTATATCCTCAGCTATATTACAATTTTTATTTTTAAGCAATCTTGCTAGGTTGTCAGTTCAAACTTTTGAGCTTCCTATCTCAGTTTTATAAATGTCTGGGATTAGAGGTGTTTACCACTTCTATCTTTCATTAGATTTTTAAAGTTGTTCATTGACTTTATTTTTGCCTTAGTTTTCAAGTGTTATGTGGTTCTCACATAACTCAATATGGAATTGTACTTTATCATTCTTAGTATTGTTTCCCTGTTCTTTTTGACCTAACCTTCTTTAATCTTTAGATGTTAAGTTACAGTTTAGAAAATGAATTTTAGACCTAGTAAATCCTTATTCTATTGGTAAATAATAATTAGACATGATCACAATGTTAACAATTACTTCTTATATTTAGGAATTGAGAATGTCATTTAAATCCTTAGATCTCCCATAGTACTACCTGAATATAAGACAAAACTAATACTGCAATGTTATTATTAAAAATATTTAAATTAAGTGAATATTTAAAGGTCTGTGATTGATGTCTTATGGATTTTCAGTAATATGGTTCTCAGGATTTTAATTACACTTTTGATACTTATATATAACTTTTTAAATGTTGCATCTAAAAAGTAGTCAATCATGTTTTAGAGATATTTATAGTGAAATGTTTTACAAATGGTAGAAATTTTAAAAGCCCTATCACACAAGATTATCTGGAATATGTTTATGTAATGAAACTTAAAAATATACTGGAATACTATAAAATAAAATAAATAGAATTCTTACAGAAGATTTAGAATTATTCAGATTAACTTATATTTGGGATTTTTGTCATGACAACACAAATATGGATGCTTCATTTTAATATATAGTATTCACAAAAAGGTATAACTGTATATCTCAAAGTTTGAATAATGATTATTTATTTCTAAATATTCAAATTTCTTATTCATTGAGAACCTAAATCATGCTTTCAATTTAAAGAATATATTTTGCATATATTTTCAATAATAAAATACATCTTTATTTATACATTTTAGTAATTTATTTCTTGCTGCTTTAATTCTTCATATCTTCCAAATGTATTTTGATTTAATTCGATATTTCTGAAATCTGGATGCTCTTTAAAAATTGAATGTACAGTGTGATTCTGAACATAGTGCGCACGGCATACCCAGAGTTCCTGAGTGTCGTGCGATGTGCTGCCTTTTTACTATGTGGTCATGGAATAAACATGACCATATTTGAAAGCTACTTAAAACAGATCTGCATTTTGCATTGAAAAAACCCTGAAGCTTAATTACCTGCTCAATTTATAAACTGATACTACAGCTTGAATTATCTTTTTTTGCTTTCACATGAATTTTTAAATTTTTTTGTAAACAGAGCAAATTAAATTGCCTCCCAGAATAATGAAAAAATATGATAATAAACCGTAGGACATGTCTTTTGCTTTGCAGACACACAATGATAATCTATGAAAATGTACTGAAAATTTAGTTCATATTGTACCACCTTAGAATTTATCTCATGTTAAACATTTCTTTGTGAAACTGGAAATATATGTAGTTAGAAAAATAAAATCATTTCCTGCCTCTCCAGTCTATGAATAAATAGCATCTGAATTATAAGTACTAAATTTTATTTCTTCATTAAACTTTTATAAACATAGCATCCTGCCTCTTTAAAATTTCCTTGCTCTCATCAGAGAATATCTGAGCTTATCTTACACATGCACATGGACAATATTAGTTTGCACTCGAGCCTGCATGGCTAATACCTCATCAGGGCAGTGCTGTTTCATCCCAAGGGTTCTTCTCCTTCATGTCCCCTACATTCCCTGATACCAGTCAAACTGCTGGTTTTAAAGACTTTGTAGATACCCTCGGCTTCTCGGGCTTTTTCAGACAATGATGCACATTACATCCTGCAAACATGATAGAATGTTCCACTCCTGTCCTCACTAACTGCTGACTCCTTTCCCTGTGGATCCAAAGCCATGTCTCAAGAGCTGGCGTCTTCTTCCAAAGAATTCTGACATGAACATGGTAGGCTGAGCCTGGGGAGTTCCTGAGACAGACACACTCCTGCCCTCCTTTCCTTCTTCATTATCTAAGTTTACATTTGTTTTTCTTCTCCCACCAACATACTTACTCCTTTTCTCTATGAGGACATCCTTTTGCATTTCAGTGTAAGTCCTGACTACATTTCCCATAGGTGGTATATACAGCACATGAGTGCATGCATCTTTGTGCCTATGTATCTATCTGAGAAAAAGCATGGGCTAAAATGGCTACATTCAGTTCCACTCAGAGTTCTTTTCCACTTGTGCTTCTCTCTTCTTACAGGTGACAATATGTGCCGAGTGAATAACGGGGGCTGCAGTACTCTCTGCTTGGCTATTCCAGCTGGCAGAGTATGTGCTTGTGCTGACAATCAACTTCTGGATGAAAACGGGACAACTTGCACATGTGAGTTTCTGGTTGCCATCACTGCTTATATGACTCTGTTTGAAAACTAGAAGTACATGGAGCCAAAGAAGTTAAAAACAAATTTGAGGGGCTGAGGATTTAGCTCAGTGGTTCTGATGTCTGCCTGGCAAGGTTGGAATCCTGAGTTTGAACCTGGTACTACATACTAAATTCTGGTGGTGGTGGCTCATGCTGGTAATCCTAGTCCTCAGGAGGCAGAGGCAGGATGACTGATGAGTGTTCAAGGCCAGCCTAGGTTACAGGGTGAGCTCAGGGCTAGCCTGCATTATAAAATGAGACCTTGTCTCAAAAACTTGAACACAACAATTCAGATAATTACATAGATCTCACTTTATTGGGACTACAAATCATTAAATAATTTTCAAATAAGCAGATGAATAAATGACAAAGGCAGAAGTTATGTAGAGCATCTTTTCATTGCTACATATAGTTTAGTAAAAAGCCTAAATAAATGTATGTGAGAGAGTCAAATGTTTCATAAAATTATGAAGAACTTCACCATCACCAGCTACAAATGAAAACAGTTGCTTATTAGATGGATGGAAAGTTGATTTCCAGTACAGGCCTAAAATGTTATAAAGTGGCTTAATACACTCAGTTGCCTGTACTTGGCAGTGGAGTACAAGGAAGGAGGCAATAAAGAATCTTTTAAGGAATTTATATACTTTGTCAAAGTAGAAACTTAACTATATTGGTTGACCTGGGCCAAAAGCACTTTTATTAACTTTTGCTGATATCCTTCAATGTATTATGTCTTATTATTCCAAAATGACTTTTGTAATTCTTTCTAGCACAGATTGTGTCCCATAGGCACAATAAGTCCAACAAAATGATGTGTGCATTGAGCACAATTTAAAAGTTTCTAAATGATTTAATCTTGAATTGTGTGTTTGGTCTCTGGAGAAATCTCAAAACCCATAAGATTAATGGATACATACCTTGGATGTCTCAAGTTTATATACTCAAAAGGGAGAGGTTATGCAGAACTGGCCCACATGCGTATGGATTCCGACATGTCTTAGGGTCTGTCAGCAAACTGAGATGTACAAGGAGAGGTTCTGTAGCACCTTCCAGACATTTCCATGTCTAGGACTCAGGAAGAGTTAACACTTCTGTTCAGGCCAGGAACATCCTAGGGACACTGTGGAAATTAGGCCTCAAGTTCTTTCATTTTGAATACCAAACTCTTAATTTTATTGTCCCTCTTCATTTTTGTTTTTTGATTATGCTACAGCAATAGTGGAGAACCTTTTAGAGACTCTCCAAACTGCAACCTAAAACCTATTTATTTATCGCAAAGTGCCACAATGTAATTAAACTTGAATATGCAGGTTTTAGTTTAGGGCAAAAAAAACTTCAAACATTAAAAGAAAAATACAAAAATAGAGCTTTCACAATACAAACAGTCCTCTGTGGCATGGCAGAGTGGCCTTTAGGAATACCCACAGGCCTCACCTTTCCTCTGCTCCAACCTAGACTTCTCTGTGGGTAGGAGAGAGCCCTAAATGTGTCCCCCAGTCTGCCCTTCAGGAGCACAATGTTTTTCTTCTTACCTCAAAATGGAAAGGCTTATTCAACTTCCTGTAGTAGAACTGAGAGATCATCTTAAATGAATCTTTAAATCTAGTCTTACTTGGTTTAGGAAAAAAAGTCAAAATTCTCACAAGATAAGAGACAGGTGAGTTTTATTATTGTTTTCATCATTTCAGCAAATGAGGAAGGTGTATTCATAAGGTACTAATAGCTACATAGAATTTTTAAAAACTAAAAATAGCTACATAGAATTTTTTTAAAAACTGAAAAGTTTTAATTAATTCCTTAGTTTTAATTATGTGGATCATAATTATGTTGCTCATCAGTCACCCAGTTTTTTCTTTATTTCCTTCATTTTTATGTTTATACCCAAAAAATGTTATGAATAATCTTGTGTTAGTATGTTTCTATTGATATAGATACAAGATACTGGTAGATTGATATGTAACATTGTTGTAGAATGGAGAAAAAAATGAGGGAGAATATTGAAAGTGTAAAAGTGAGCTCAGATAAACAACTGAGAGAAGCTTAAATTAAAAATGAACTAAATGTTGATAGAGTGCTGCCTCCATCACAGCATCCAATATGTGTGTGTGTGTGTGTGTGTGTGTGTGTGTGTGTCAAAAAAAGAGAAAGAGAAGGTTTTACTGAAAATCAGTCACATGCCTAATGCTTCTCCTTTGCCTATAGTGCAAAGGGAGTATGGAATGAAAGGCTCCTTGGGGACACATTGAGCCCATAGCCCAGGATCATCACTAGGGTCAGGCTCAGAGCTCAGGAGGAAGATAACCACATGAACAAACATGGCTTGATTTGTAACAGACATAAAGGCAGCACTTCAGTGGCATGTTTTAGGTGTCACCAATTCAATGGGAAGTGCTTTTCTTCATTTCTACATAAGACATTGATACTAAATGAATGTCTTATTTCCTTATATACTTTCTGCTATTCCTCCTTGTACTTGGATGTTATCTCTTTGATCAAGATTTTTGTTCACCCTCACTTTTACAATATCTCTGCTTAAACACTATAGTAAAGAAAAGACCCCAGATACAATTGGGCATTACAATTAACAGAAATGGCCCTATTATGTGTCCAAAGCTACAGGTGCGTTTTCTGTATTGCTTTTTCCAGCAGTGACTTCCAGTCCATCTTGTTTTTAAATCCCTGGCTTTTCATGTAGTACTTTGCTTGTGTAGTTATTCTCTTGGCATAACTGCCAAACCAAACAAAAACAAAACATGTTCGCTAGTTTCTCAGAAGCCAGACATGCAGTATCTTTAAAAGAACTCTAGCTGAGCGCACTTGGAATGATTCAGACTAGTAGGTTTAACTGTGGGTGGAGAAAAAACAAAATAAAACAAAGTCAGAAAGAGATGAAGTATTTATGCCTAAATAAAACAGAATACCACTGGGATTTCTATGTAAATAAAAATTAAGTGGCATGGGCCTGTAAAAAATATTATGAATGACATTGTTTCCATAACCCATGTTATTATTATAGTATTTGTACATCAGAGTTTATTCCTCATTACAGGGGAAAATTGTTGGCCTCTTCCTAGAACCTGTATTTCATAGATGAGTTAAACTTCTTACGATGAAATGGAAGCAATACTTTTCACAATAAATAATTTTAAATCACTGAAAATAAATTCATTCTTATTTTAGAATAAGTATTCCATTTAGCTGTCAAAAATTCTATTGTGTCTTTTGCTATAGTATGGAGCTTGCTTAATTTCCTTTGAAATATATTAAGACAAGAAGAAAAGTATACTACCTCATTTTTTGCAGGGTACCCAAAATATGTTTATGTCAATGTTTCAGCTCATATTTATTTAATGGGAAAGTATTTGAAGGATATATAGGTGTTTGCAGATAAGGAAATTAACATCCGGGGAAACAAGAACTGAAGTTTATAGTTGCAGAATATAGAACCAAACAGTATCCCTTCATGAATAACTGCTCCTCAGTGCAAACTCTTCTGGACTTTAGCTTTAGTTCAAGCTAGATTACAGGCCTGTGAATGGAGTTAACTGTATTAATTGTGTAATCTGAGTCTAACAAGCCAAAGAGAGACAGTGCACTCTCACTGTGACCCAATCTTCCTGCTTTCTGATATTTTTGTTGAAGTAACATCAAGTAAATACAAACTAATTTGCAGGTAATCAGGCAGGACCAATATCAAGGATTTATTCTTAATGAACTTGAAACATAAGGCACTACCATAAAAGGTATGCACCCAACAGAAAAACAGTGCATACTATATGACTAATTAAAATGAAATTCTAATGCTGTGGGTAGAATAAATCAAAGAGCAGAGATTGGACACTTGTGAATATTGTCCACCATGGTCAAGTCCTTTCATGGGAGGATTGATGTCTCCTGAAGTATAATTATCAGGAGCTCACTATCTCCAAGAAGCATGAGTAAAGCTAATTGTCCAATTATTAAGTAAATTTTATATTTCTCTTGATGCTGCTGTGGGGAGAAGCACAAAGTTAAAAATTAATAATGAGGACATATGGTTCTAAGAAAAGTAATAATGCCTGCTTCATAAAACAGTAAGATTATTTTACCTGAAGAATGAATTATAATTTTTTAAATGTTTATTTAGTGACATGAAAGAAAATACAGAACCTGCAAATATGCCTTATGCACAGGAGGGAAATTTGAACTTTGCAAATGTATTAGTTATCTGATAGCACTGTCAGTCATACTGTGACCTTTATGATTGTCTAGAACACTAGATATATGTCTCTGTCAGAAACAGTGCTCTATTACATTGAGCCATTTATCTGTTCAATTGTGACAAGCCTTATGTTGTAGGATCCACACACTCTGATGTGTAGTAAAAAGTTTGAGGCAGTGAAAATTTATTGTCTTCCTTAAGAACTCTCGGAAGATACTAACACACTTAAATTGGCTGCTCAGAAGACCACTCTAGTTAATGAAAGGTCATCCTGGTACAATTTGAAGAAGAAATATCAAAAGCCATAGCAGCATTATCCCATGGTCATTCTGTGTGAGCTTATATGAAGGTATGTAACAAACCACTTTGTTTTTTTTTTTTTATACTCTCTTTTCCTGCTCAAAGACATAATAAGAGACTGTAGTCCCAAAATTTAACAAAAACAAAAGCAAATTAATAGTGTATTAAACAAACAAATGTCTTGATATGAGAAATGAAGTGACAAGAATATTTTATTTTACATTTTGCACAGGGACAATGCTGTTATTACTATTGATACAGTTGACAGCAAATCATCAACTGAAGGAGGAGCAAGGAAGTAGTTTGACATTCATCACTATACTTGGTTAGAAAAGAGTATGAGCAGTGTTAGAAATGCAGTGAGTTTTTCATTCACTCAGTAGCTTAATAAATCAAGGTTAGGAACAATGCTGAGCTAATTTATTAAGCTGAGATCTACAAAGAAGGTTATATAAACCTAAAATAAAATGAAACAGTTTATTAATATGTTCTCTTCCTTTATTTCATTATCACCTACCAGCAGTCACTACCTGTTTTAGCAAAACAAAGAAGCAAACAAACAAACAAAAAACTAATCGTAGAATACAAATTTCCCTTCATAATGTTTTAGAAAGTGAGGCACAGGCCTTCTGATACTATTGGGGTTTTTTTGTTGTTTTTTCTTGAGCCATGGTCCCACTTTGCAGTTCAGGCTGGCCCTGAGCTCACTATGTAGTTTGGCCAAACCTTTCTCCAGGTGTTTCCACCTCTTTCTCTCTCTCTCTCTCTCCTGGTGGACAAAAAGATGCCATGCCCCTTTTAGAAACCACAGGGACGTACAGATGCAGGTGATGCAGACCAATCCTACATTGCTAAATGCTACTTCTACCCTTGCACCTAATCACACCCTGCTGTGAGCACTACTCCCTACCTCTCATCTAATCACACCCCAAGGTGCTCTATATAAATGCCTGTAACTTCCATAGTAAAGATGGAGAAGCTTCTCAACCAACACGGAGTCTGTGAGTTGTGATTCCACATCCCCACTCACCCTCCTGAGGTCTTTGGACAATGCCAGTAAACAGCCCAGGCCTGGTGACATTGTAGCTCAGCCAAGCCTCGAACTCAGCAATCCTCCTGCCTCTGCCTCCTGAGTGCTAGGATTACAGGCTTGAGCCACTAAGCCCAGCATCTGTGGTATGTGCTACTAACTTCACCACATCTGGTATTGTTGTATGTAGTTATCAGAGATTGAACCAAGGACCTTGTGCTTGCTAGACAGGCACTGTAACCACTGAGCTAAATCTCCAGCCCAGTCATTTTTGAAAGATATAAACATACTATAGGGCTATTTTTTTCTTTTATATAAGCTACATTTAATTGGTTCATCAAAATGGTGGTTGATCTCCTGGTCATCAGTTGGCGCTATAACCAAGGATATCACCATACAGCTGTCAATCCTTTGGAAAATGACATGTATTGGGAACTTTTAAATCCCATTTTATCCTAATTATAATATGCATTCTGTTTTGCCTAAAGGATACTTTCAGCTCAAAATATTTCCTCTCCTTTGAGCATGAAGCCTAAACAAACCTGGCAGTTGGCACTGATGATGTAGTTTCTTGTGATGTAACTATCAATTGCATATGGAATGTTTAGATTCAGGTGAATATCAAATAATGATGTCTTTTTCCCTGGAAGACTTTGGAAATAAATCCTCAGTAGTTAAAAAATAACCTTTACTACTATGTCTGCTATTCCAGGATGCACTATTTCTATTCTCTATCTTAAAAGATATCTTGATAACTTTTATTTTCAAGTACTTGATAATAAATCCAAAAGCAAATATAACATGTGTGAAAACACCATAGAGGAATGCCTCTATCCAACCTACTACAGAGCTTAAAATAATTGTAGAATATAAATAGTTTGTTTTCTGTTTTGGTTTTGTGATTATTTGGGATGTCTTTGCTTTTATAATGATTTTCTTACTATATGGGATTAAATACACCCAAGTTGCCTACTTTCATCTAATATTAGAAAAATGCACTCACAGAGAAAATGCTGTTAGTATTTTATGACTGAGAAGGAATAGGAAGGAAATACTACTGTCACTTCATGTATCAAAGATGAGCTTCATGGAGAAGGGAAAGGGGAAAGCTACCTTCATTCCAGTCATATTCTACTTTGTTCTAGCTATGTATTCCAATGATATTTCACTCACCACCCTATTCTTTTTCATCTTACAGCAGAGCATGAATCAGATGGTCATAGCTGTTTGTTCTAACCCCGCAAAGCCGTGCACCTTGGGCTGTGCTGCCTTCTCTGCAGCTCCCTCTAGGAGAGTTCATGAGTCACCCCTCTTCCATGCTTGCTGCAGGGGAGAAACAGAAAGACAGCAATGTCACACAAAGGCTGTGGGCTACACATATGTGTTTTACTCATATAACTTTTTTTTGTTAAAGTTTAATGCATTTATTGAAACAAGCATTTGTAGGATGCTTTTATGATGATCTAGAATGCTTTTTTATGTAGGAGCTCTCACACTTTGAGGTGGACATGCCTGTCCAATCTTGGGCCAGATAAGAAACTTTTTTTTCCTTTCTCAACAATTTGATTAGTATTTTTCTAGTATTTAGTCTCCTTTATGTGCATGGAGTTGGTACACATACATAACATATCTGAGTTCCTGGTTTTATTTAACTTTTTTCCCTCCCCTCTCACCATCTTCACCATTTCAGAAAGATCTATCTCCCTATTTCCTAATATCAATTTTTTTACTTTGCTCTTTACTTATAATTTGAGTTTTCTATACATTAAGAGAAATCATTCAATATTTATAACTTATTCTTGAGGTATAAGTTTTATTACATTTCATCAGACCAAAATAAATCTTAAAATCATTAGAACAAGAATGAATAGATTGGCTTTTGTTTCTCCCAGTGACAGATCAGCTTGAGATAAGTTGCAGCCTTTGCAGTATAAATTGAACCTGAAATCATTTATTTCAACCATTGCCATGTAACAGGAAATACACTTTCAATTTGTGGCTGTCTCAAATAATTAAATTTCTAACATTTTGTGGAGAATATGAATATATGATGAAAATTATTGGGTAGAATTCTAATATAAAAAGAAATAATTGTGAATATTATAATACTTCCTTAACTGCTCCTATTTTTTCCCACTTACAGTTTTATAAACAAATATAGCCAACCAAATTTGTGCTATTTTTTGTCTTCTCACTTCAATTAAATTCCAGTTTACTTTTCTGTAAGGTAGAGTAGTAAAATTCTTTGTTACACCAATGGTATCATAAAAGTCAATGAAGATAATTGAAAGTCATTTTAAATGCAAAACCTCAAATATAACATAAAGTAGTATTGCATTATGCATTTATTTGGTGACACTTATTTAACTATATAAGATTCTTAGTAGAAATATTATTTTCAGACATACTTAAATTTTCCAACTTCCAGAAATGGCTACCAGTGCAGTGGGTTTTTATTGTTTTGATTTTCTTTAATTTCAAATAGTAAATGCTGCCAGCACACACAGTCCACAATTATCTTGGACAGTTGATACTTTCACATAATGTAGCTTTTTTCTTTTTAATCCCTTTCCTGTTTCTCTTCCTCATCCTCTGATTCCCCTTTTCTCTTTTATCTTTTGATATTAGTATTAGCTCATGTTTATGACACACAGTGTCCATGTCCGTTGAGATCTTTAGTATCCTGTACATGACATGACTTCCCACGCCCATACCCCTATCCTTTTCTCTTAGTCCTCTGGATTCCCTCCCATTTGCAATAGATCCATCCACTTATCTCCTTCTATCCTTTTATTTTATTTTTTAGTTTGTATTTTGCTTTACTCAATTGAGAAATATATGGTGTTCAAGGTTGTGTATCTGATTTATTTCACACAACATTGTATTTTCCAGGTGCATCCATTTTCTTACAGACATCTCAAATTTATCCTTCTTTAGAGCTGAGCAGTATTTCATCATATAGATTCTGTATTTTCTTTATCCAGGCATCTGTTGATTGGTGTAAAGGCTCTTTCCAGGTTTTAACTGTTGTGAACTATGCTGCTATAAACAATGGTACGTGTGCATTGCTGTAGCCATGTCTTCCACTCTTTGGAAAGATGCATTCCTACAAGGGGACACATCATATGGAATTTCTAGATTCAGATTTTTGAAAAATCTCCATACTGATTTCCATGTAAACTGGAAAACTGTAGTTTTCATACAGAAGTATGTTACATTTAGACAAGTCATCATTTTATGTATATATTTAAAATGCATAACAGAATATTTTGAAATTCATAATGAACTGATTTCTACTTCTTGATGAATCAATCCATTGCTTTTCTTACAGCTTTGTTGTTTTTGTCATAAGGATACCTACAGTCCAGTCACTACAAGTTTCCTCTACACCTTCCAGTATGGGGACTGTAGCCCTGATCTTGCATGTCTACAGTTTTATACCCTTTGTACTACATCATATTTCTTTTCTTCCTCAAACTAAAAATTCTGCTTAGACACTGTATATTTCTATATGCACATGTATGTGTGTAAAATGAAACAAGTAGCCTTTAACAGGAGATCCTGTCATTTGAAACAACTTGACATATCTGAAGCATGTGATGATAATTGTAACATCAAACAGAAAGACAAATACTACATGATCTTATTTATATGTGGAGTCTTAAAGAGAAAAAGCTAAAATTCACATTTGAATAAATTGAACACAGCCAGCATCATTCACGTACCTTGAATTTATTTCTACTTTTAGTTAAGCCTGAAGAGGTGCTGGCTCACACATGTAAAGCTGGAGAATTCCGCTGCAGAAACAGACACTGCATCCAGGCTCGGTGGGAATGTGATGGCGATGACGACTGCCTTGACGGAAGTGATGAGGACCCCACCGTCTGTTGTATGTTCTCTTTCAGTCCGTCTTTACGCTCCCTTTTCCTGAACGTGTTGTGTTTGGGGCATTTCAAAGTGGTGTATGAAAATATCCTTGATGTAAATTGAACTCTGTGTTATTTCTTTGTCATCCTTTTGCAAAAGGTTAGACCTCTGATTGCCACATTTGCAGCATTAAAAGCAACTTTTTCTTTTGCTCCACTTCTATGTATCATTTAGTTTCCCATAACTCATTTCTCCTCCAAACCTGAAGTATCAGGGCAGTTGCTCCACTGTCTATGGAAGAGACAGGGCCCCCTTTGAATCTTTGAATTTAAAGCTATGGAAAGTCATTGTAAACTGCTCAAGAATAGACAAATTTCAAAGGTAGGAAGTCCCTCTATTATTCTTTGGCAACAGAAACTTGAAGAAGATCTAAGGGAAGAGATGCGACATGGGATTATAGGGTATTATTTACCAGCTTCAATGGCTCAGGAGATGGAACAAAATAAATATGGAGCATCATGTAGAAAGGAAGGGTTTGATGTCCCCCTCTTCCCTTTGTCTTTTAATTATTATTTTGTTTTTTTGAGTCCTTAGAAATAATTCATGATTCTGATATGAATAAAGAGCCTCTTATATATTTGCAGAGAACACACTTTGAAAAGTTCATTGCATAATGTTTTGAAAACACATTTGTTTGCACTTGCTGCATTTTTTTAGAGAAATAACATTATATGGAAATAAGCATGTGTTAGACACATGCAGCTTTTATCTTTTGATTTACCTTAAACATACTGATTTAAATGTGCCATTTTAATTACTGACATTTTCAGGTTAAAGTGAATGAATTCAGAATTAATTTACCATATTCTATTTTATTCAAAAAAATAATAATGTCGCCTCGCGTGGTGGCTCACACTTGCAATACCAGCACTTTGGAAGCAGAGGCAGGAGGATTGCTGAGTCTGAGGCCTGCCTGGGATACATAGTGAGCTTGGGGCCAGCCTGAACTACAAAACAAGACCCTGGCTCAAAAAATAATAATAATATAACAGTTAAGTCTAAAATATTTTTATAAGACTGATCAAATTTGGGTTGATCATGTTGAGATTGGCAATTGGACATCTAACTTTCCACACAAGGATGATTAAGAAATAAAACCAAGTTCTATTTGCATCAAATATATTTGCACACACTGATTTAATATTTCCCAAATACCTATTCTGTCAGGCTGAGGCAGGAAGATTGAAAATTAGAGGAACTTTGTACCTTAGCAAAAAATTGCTTCAGAATAAGAATTAGAAGAAAGGGCTGGGCTAACTTTCTACCCAAAAGTTGTCTTAGTTTGTGATCAGTTTAATTTCCTCACTCTTTCTCACTGGCAATGTTTTTCAAGATGTTAATCAATGATAACTAGATATTAGCTTTCTCTCGACACAGAAACCCTGTGCCTGAGCAGAGTACAGTTGTGTGAATAATTCAATCTGTGTGTCACTTCATCATGTCCATGTTTCTGTCTGTGGGACTGCTCTTCCCTTTCCTTTATCACACCAAGCCGACTCATATCTTTCTTGACTGTAGCAGATATTACAGTTACTGTTAATTCCAGTGGTAAAATTTCTAGTCAATATATTTTTCTTGATGGGCTGTCATTACTTTCTGTTTTTTTCAGCCAACCCATGAGCTTCTCCTGGTGTCCTCCATTTCTCAAAACTCTTATCTCTTCCATCTTCTAATTTCTGTGTGTGTGTGTGTGTGTGTGTGTGTGTGCTTCAGTTTTTTCTGCTGTATTTTTAATTGATTTTATTGGCACATTTTATAGAAACATTATCACAATTGACATTGAGAATTTGTATCAGTGCATGTCATGACTTAATTCTCATTTTCCTATTCCCCTGCACCCTCTAATTTATTAATCTTTAATCTTACCTCTTCTTGATTTACATTGACTAACCTAGGTTGCCATGCCTGATCTCAGCAAGCATTCTTCTGTTATTCCTATCACTATTCCTTCCTTAAAGTTCATTTTCCACAATGATCCCAGAGTATGATTTATAAAGTGTAATATATTTATGTAGTGCACTAACTGCATATTTGAGGATAAATTCTAAAATATGTTGGTGTACATATAAGCACTTTCTTTTATCTCTCATAATAACATTTTTATCCTTAAATACATCAAGCATCTTACTTTTTTGAACTTATACATTAATGAAGGTCTCCAAAAATATTCTTCTGTTTTGCTTCACTATAATGGTACACTAACTATTCTTAGTCTATAAAATAGAAAATAGTTTGTCATTATGTTCTTTAGAAAGATGATTTGAGTACCCAAAAACTTCTCCTTATAGCCCAGTTGGAGTTAAACATCCATCGGTTGCACATGCATTTATTGTAGCAGATGCCAAGCCATATGGCAGTTTCATACTTCTTATGTGGTGCATCTAATGGATATTTTCATAAGGAGGTGCACTGTGCTGTAGCATCCTTGGAGTCCCAACACCTAACACAGCTTTTAGTGCATGCAAAAATGAATGACTGATCATCAGAGGCAACAAAATTAAAGATCTCTGGCTATGTCTCAGTAGAGTTTCTTCCCTGAACATTTCAGTCCTTCTGAGTTGCATTGTATTTCTAAGGCTTCATGGTTAATATTCCATGGTTAATATTCAGTACTATGTAAGTGATTTCAGAAAACGATATATTTTAAACACTAATAATTCACTATTGTGCTTTCTGTTAGCACTTGCTTTCTGTCTTTCATCGATAAAAATTACAGAAGTCCTTGATTAGGCTTTACTGAAGTGTATGCACATTATCTTTTAATGTTGACCCTCTGATAAGGGAGGGCTGTTATTTTTCATGAACAATATTTTGAATAAGTGCTTGAAGTGGATAAAAACAGTTAATAATACTCCAATGAAAGAGAATATGTTTCCTTCCCTTTATATTTTTTATCTTTATGTGAATAAAACTTTCTAAAACATGTTAAAATCACTTTATCACTAGAACGAATTTGAAGGAAAAATGTTTTATAAAACCTGACTGGAAATACACATATTTTATATGCAATAGCATGATAAAAATGAATTTCTAAAATTCTAAATAAAACTAATGCTAAAACTCACTTTTATAACACAAAACTAAAACTGCTGGGCACACCAAACATTGTTTACTTTTCTTTTTTTTTTAAGGATTTTCTTTTTAGTTTATTTTTATCTTTATTGGTACATTGTATATACACATCACAGTCACAGTGAATTTGTACCAGTATATGAGAATTTGTACCAGTATATGAGACAATTTAATTCTCATTTTTTCCATTCCCCTAACCAAACATTGTTTTAAAGGAATGTCAAAGTGTGAAACAAATACTGAACAGCATGTCTCTAGAATCCTGGAAGAGTAGTTAAAAATGCTTCACCTTAAGGTGCCCTCCATTTTCCTTAGATGTGAGAAGTTTAATTCTTATCTGTGAACAGTGTTCCCATATTTTATCTTCAGTAGACTTTTAGTTGCCTGTTTACTTGTTAGTACTGGGGAAGAAAATTCATGATGTTCTCTTGTTGTTAGTAAAATTACACAAAATCTTTTTTAGTATTAACCCTGTGTCACAAGTTATACATTTTTCATCTCTGTATTTCTCTTTCCAATCCCAAGAAACAGTGGAGAATTGAAATAGGTTTAGCTAATTTTTTTTTTAATTCTTGAAAAGATGTATAGTTTTAAAAACAGTATAGTAAACTATATAATTATTTTGAGACCTACTTGTTAAATTAAAAATTGCAATGAATTTAATTTTGAAAGCTTTTCATGATTATTTTGAACATAAGTCATCATTACAGGTAACAGAAGGAAAAGAAACTTAGATCTATCTTGTTAGTTTGCATGGGAACATTAAAAGTAAATACATTTCCTTTTATTTAAGATTTAATTAGCTGATGCTATCTATGAAAGTTATATTTAAACAAAAGTTTTTAATATTATTATTTGCTATAAAACTGAAGACATTGATTGGCAGAAGCCAAGACATTCATTGTACTGTAATATAATTTTCTGTAACACTTCTGTAAATACAATTCAAAATATTTATGAGTTTTTCCAACTTTAAATAATTAAGCTTGCTTTGCTTTCCCTCCTAGTCAATCATAGCTGTCCTGATGATCAGTTTAAATGCCGGAATAATCGCTGTATTCCCAAGAGATGGCTTTGTGATGGAGCTAACGATTGTGGGAGCAATGAGGATGAATCCAACCAAACGTGCACAGGTAGAGCTTTGCTCAGATGTATACCTAAACCAACCCCATTCTCGGCTGTCAGAAAAATGCAAATGAAGGCTGTGAACTCACTGGTCTTTCTTAGTGTTGATGATCTCGTTATTGCAATAGTCAGTGGACTTGGAGTTTAATGGCACAAACACTCAGGGACAAATTGTTTTGCATTTAATCCTTGGGGGTGGTTTCTTACCAAAGTCACTTGGCACTTTATCTGTTTGTGTACATTGACTGTCAATACATTTTTTGTATGAGACAAGTCCCTATGAAATCTTCCTTGGCGGTGGAGGCCGAGGTTTGTTAGCAGGCTGTGATACAGGCCATCTCACAAGGAACATTTTTTAAAAAGCCTTTAAAAAATGCATACATTTTATTTCGTCTCTTGTGGAATACCTTTGTGAATAGTTTTCTGTTCATTGTACATTATTTATGTGAGGTAGATTTTTTTTTGGCTCCATGAAGTCCCAAGACCACTAGCCTATTTATATTTCCATATAATCTATACCATTGTAATAAATCTTTGAATCCCTAGCCAGCTTCTTGTTGAGTGGAAATACACAGCTGGGGGTGTAGGTTACAACAGAGTGCCAGAAAGGTCATTATTAGTCAGATAAACATAGAAAAATGATTCTGACTAGCAGCAGCTTTGTGCTGGTCTTTAAATGATAAAGAAAAACTACTGCTTTTGATGACACATACTGATATGATTAGTTAAAGTGACTTTACAAAAACATTGCATATAGGAACATAAAAGGCACAAACATCCAGGTCTTTGTTTTTGACAAAGTGAGCCTTACTAGGTAACAACTATTGTGAATTAGTAATGAGAACAATAGAGAAGCCTGCATAGAAGACTCAGATGGTAGGAAGATTGGTTCCTACTCTTGTTTTTGCCACTAGTGTCCCTTGTAAGACTTACAGTTCTTTGCAGCTCACTTTCCTCTTGTATTTCTTGTAGCTCTATGAAAGTACGAATGCGCTAGAAGTTGTTTCAAAAGAGATTTTCACTACATGTAAAATGGCAGGGGCAGGAGTAGCACAGTCGCCCTTCCATAGCCCTAACCTGAATCTCATTTTCAACTTTTTTGTATGGCACACTTACTAGGGATCTATGAGCTAGTTACTTTCCTAACTCCTAAGTTAAATGCTCCTCTGACAGATTTGACTAAATTAGTTACTTAAGGACTGTTATGTGTGTCTTATGAAGTTGCTCACCAAAGATTTTCTAAAAAGAAAGTAAAATGACCTCTAGAAATGGGTTGGACCTGGGTTTCTACTTTTGATATCATTCTTTTTATAGATGAAACATCTGCAATAAAATGTCCCTAAATTCTATCATTAGTAAGAACTTAGGCTAGTTTTATTCCAGACATTGAGTCTGCATGACCATTATTTTTATACCAAATTATATTATCTTTCAGATTAACTAGATTTCTAGGGATAGTCAGTTTGTCAGTTTTAACTTTGCTCAGATTGCTCTTGCAATATGATTATAATTTGTAGTGAATCATCTCTATAAGCCAGTGTAATTACTATTATTTTAAGGTTAAGGTTCAGTTCAAACATTATGCTTTGTTACATGCTAAACAGACAGATCTGCTTACACAATAAAATGGAAGAACCTGCGGACTCCTTTTGTAATATCAAGTCTTCTCTAGC
>PVIC010011782.1:0-40835 GCA_004025085.1 Thryonomys swinderianus | reverse complement strand
CTGCTGTCAGGGACACTTGGCCCTCATGGCTGGGATGTGTGACTAACAGACGTGCCCAGAGACTGAGTGCAGCCTGTTTCATGGCTTTGTTTCAGCGTTATTTCCTGTGCGGGAACCCACTTGTATCAATGAAACGATACACGCGGATACTAATGTGTGGAACCACATAGATGACTTCCTGGTGTGAGTCAGTGTCTGGCGGGTTAAGAAAAGAACTAGCATTTTGTATCTGCCCTTGCTGTGTCAAATTTTTTAAATTAATTTTTATCTCTATTGGTACATTGTATATACATATCATATCATGATCACACTCAATATTGGGAATTTGTACCACTAGATGACACAATTTAATTCTCATATTTTTCCCATTCCCCTATCCACCCCAAAACCTCCCTAAATACATCAGCTTTGTTTCCCTTTTTTTATTAGCATCACATTTTTTCTTTACTCCTCATTACTCACCCCTCCACCCATTTCCCTTTGAATATTTTCTGTTTCACAATATCCATCATACATTCTAGAACTCATTAACATCTTCAGTATCTCAAGTTTTAAGTGTACAGCTCAAGGACTTTGGATATTTCTGACACAGCATAATCACATATGTGCACAGATACACACACACACATACACACACAATTCCTATGGGGCTCTGAAGGACCTGTGATCTGCTCGCTCCCCAGTACTTGGGAACAGTCAAGAGTGTCTCTAACAGATGATACAGAGACCATTGCTAGCCACCCTACTCCTCAAAGATGCCTGCCTACGGTGGCTTAGAGGGTCAAAATCTGAACCCAGGCAGAGGCAGGAGGATTGCTGAGTTCGCGGTGGCTTGCCTGGGCTACATAGTGAGCTCAGAGCCAGCCTGAACTACAAAGCGAGACCCTGTCTCAAAAAAAAAAGTCTGAACCCACTGTTTTGATCATTCAAGAATCTGTCTCTGCTGCTAATGCAGGCTGTTTGTTCCTTGCACCACATTTGATGCCATTTCCTAACAGATTGACCTATTAGCCCATTTGGTAGCATGTAGGGATGAGGTGTCATGTAACAAGTACTGCAGGAGACAGAGAAGCCTCATCCAGTCTGCATCACCCTGCAGGTGTTTGTTTTCTTTGTTTGTTTTTCACAGTACTGGAGATTGAACCCAGGGCCTTTGCACTA
Source organism: Thryonomys swinderianus (assembly GCA_004025085.1). NCBI lineage: Eukaryota > Metazoa > Chordata > Mammalia > Rodentia > Thryonomyidae > Thryonomys > Thryonomys swinderianus. Next base: position 39,674 of record PVIC010011782.1, on the reverse strand, counting down.
AGCTACATTCTCAGTCTTTTGAAGGTTTTTATATTGTGATATAAATTTTTGTTTTTGTTTTTTTTTTTGAGACAGGGTCTCACTTTGTAGTTCAGGCTAGCTTTGAGCTCACTATGTAGCCCACGCAAGCCTCGAACTCAGCAATCCTCCAGTCTCTGCCTTCTGAGTGCTGGGATTACAGGCGTGAGCCACCACACCCAGCACTGTGGTATGTGGTGCTGATTGCTGGTTGATTGCTGGTGGGCGTGGGTCTCCACGCCCAGCATTGTATGTGGTTACCGGGATCGAACTCAGGACCTTGTGCTTGCGAGGCAGGCACCGGAACCACTGAGCTAACCCTCCGGCCCTGTGATACAAATTTTCCAGGTAGTGCTCAATCTTGGAATCCTCCTCCCTCAGCCTCCTACAGTACTGGGATTACAGCCATGCGCCGCTGTCCCCAGCTGACCTTGATCTTTCAATTGTTCTCCTTCCCATACTGAATGGCATTCATTAGGCAGATGTAGTTATGTTGCTTAACAAATGTGTGTGTGAGTGAAAGAATAGAATAACTGAATGAGTGCCTAAGCCACACCTCAGAGCCATCAAGTTTCGAATGGCACCAGTGGTAGGAAACAATTGTTATACTTTCCTCCGTTGAGTTTTAAGCACTTTATTTTACTATTGCCTAACCTGCCTATGCTATCTATCATAAAGCTCCTGAATGCCAGGAGGCCCCGGGCCTCACAGCAGGAAATGACTTGTTCCCAGAGTAGCAGCCCTTTCCGTGCCCTTCTGTTGGTGCACAAACAGGGTCACCAGCATCTAGATAACTAACTACATGCTAACCACTGTGGTGTACTGATGCACATTTTTGGACTTCATGATGCTTTTAATGCAAAAATATCCCCATATTTGTTTTAACCAATCAATGTTAAGTCAAAAAGAACTGACTCAGAGAAAAGAATAACATCAAGAAGAAACAAAAATAAAGCTCCTTTAAAAAATCTTCATGAGGGGCCGGAGATTTAGCTCAGTGGTTCCGGCGCCTGCCTTGCAAGCGCAAGGTCCCGAATTTGATCCTGGTAACCACATACAATGCTGGGTGTGGAGACTCACACCCACCAGCAATCAATACCACATACCACAGTGCCGGGTGTGGTAGCTTGCGCCTGTCAGCCCAGCACTCGGGAGGCAGAGACAGGAGGATTGCTGAGTTCGAGGTTTGCCTGGGCTACATAGTGAGCTCAGGGCCAGCCTGAACTGCAAAGCGAGACCCTGTCTCAAAAAACAAAACAAAACAAAACAAAACAAAACAAAACAAAACAAAACAAAACAAAACTTCATGATACAGCACATGCAAGAGGCCAAGTTCCATGGAAGAAAGATTGGCAATAGGAAGCTGGTGCTGCTTCCTACTAATTTAGATAACATTCCACTTGAATCTCATGAGAGGTCTTCACATGTTGTTTAAATAGACCCAGCCACTCAAAATAATTATATTTTTCTATATACAAATTGAATTTCTTTAGGCATGTCTTTAAAGGTAAAAAGTGAATTAATTATATATAATTTTAAAAAAGAATCAACTGGGCATGGTGATGCACCCTTGTAATTCGAGCCCTCTGGGAGGCTGAGGCAGGAAGATCACAAACTTGAGCCCAGCCTGAGCAACTTAGTGACATAGTGAGACTCTGCCTCAAAACAAAATATTAAAAAGAACCAGGGTGTAATTCAGTGTGAAGAACTTGCATTCAATCCTTGGTACCACAAAAAGCAAAAATAGCATTTGCTTCCCCTATTCATTCTGTACTTGGGATTTTTCTCCACTTTTTAGTATATGTGCTGCCAAAGCAAGCACTTTTCTCCACTTTTTAAAAAACTTGACTCAGCTCTTTGTATTGAGTACAACACTTGTGGTAGAATCCTGACTGGCAATGAAAGGTTTGATGCTAAAATTCACTGTGTGCACCAACCCATCTCTGTGGAGGTGACATGCAAGTTCCTTGACTGTCCTTGTCCCCAGGGTGTGCACAAGCCTGCCAGACTTCTGCGAGAAGCCAGTGTCAGAAAATCACCAGCACCAGCCACTAAGGTCCTGCCGCAGGAGAAGACTCCAGCCAGCAAGACGGGTGAGTGCCGAGCTGCCCCCCACCCTGGCTCACCCTGACGTGCAGGTGTTTGTGACACGAAGCTGAGCACAGGAAGCCGCACCGAGGCAAGCGTGTGTAGTCCTTGGAGCATCTTAATCCGTGGCTGCTTTTTGTTGATTTCTGTCTGTCTTGCTGAACCTGCCACATCTTCCCTTGTTCAGCCCACTCTAGTTCCTGTTTTTTCCAAATGCTTCTGACCCCTGATAGGCAATTGTCACGACAGTAGCCTGACGCCTTCATTCCCTGGCCTCACCCTTCCCAGCGCAGACTTCAGTCTTCATTGGTGCAGCCTCCTTACCTTCCTACTGACCTCCCACTTTCCCTCAGGTCCCCAACAAGGCTTCGGTTTACCTGTCGTGCCTGTACTTGCCACCATCTCCTCAGCTATGTGCCGACTCTCATGGTGGCTTCCAGGCCTCCCTGAAAGCCTGGGGCCCTACTTCCCCACTCACCTTCCATATGTCCAATGGGCGGTTCTCATAGGGGTGCTGTCTCTCTCTCTTGTGTCTGCTCCCCCCGAGTAGAATCAGCTTCGGGGAGAGCTGTTGCCTGCTCCCCGTTCCTTCTCTGGAGCCACCTTGTACTCAAAAAGAACTGATGTCCGGTGATGTGGATTGAATGTAGTTACTAACAGCATCCATGTCCTCTGGGATATGCTGTAGCCGGAACCAACCTGCCGCCCGTAATCTCATTAGGAAAGGAGCACATGTTTCCAGCTAAATCACTTCTGAACTGCACAAGGGTGCCGAGCTCCCCTTGTGATATTTTTGGCATCTTATGCACCATGCTTTGATATGTAGTTTCCTCTTTCAGACACGCATTCCTCGGTCCCAGAGAGGTCTAAGGCCAGGCTCCTCAGCCAGGGTCAAATCAGGCTTCCTTGCTCCTCTCCAGACAACAGGGGTCAGCAGGTAGGTGGGGCTGAGCTGCTCTGGGTGGGGCTCTCAGGGTTCCTGGTGATGGCATCACCATTCTGTCTTCCTGACCGGTGAAGAAGACCAGTGTATTGCAAAAGCCTCTTATTCCTAGAACTCATTCAGCTTCTCACATGGACAGAAAACATTATTTTTTTCATATAGATTTAAACTGGTTGCCCTGAGCACATAGTCAAAACATGATTGGTGCTTTCCTGACTTAAGAGTTCCCCCAAACCACCAGGGATTTAGCTCAGTGGTCCCAGCGTCTGCCTGGCAAGTACAAGGATCCAAGTTCAATCCCTGGTAACCACACACCACAGTGCAGACCATGGTGGCTCACACCTTTAATCCCAGCACTTGGGAGGCAGAGGCAAGAGGACTGCTGTAAGTCTGAGGCTTGCCTGGGCGACAAGGTGAGTTCGGAGCCAGCCTGAACTACAAAGCGAGATCTTGCCTAAAACAAAATAAAACAAAACAAAACAGAACAAAACCATGAGTTCCCTGAAATCAAAATTTTGTTGTATTTATTTATAATCCTTAATAAGAAAGAGTAGAATCAAAGAAAAATATAACAGAAATACTCCTAAGTCATTGGTACTGGTCCACTTATTAAATTGTATATTGAGTAAAAATGCCAGTGAAATGAGAAGAGAGTTCTCTATGGGAAGAAATTTGGAGAGTAAAATTATGATGCAAAAGTAGCTGGCTGTGAGGAAATATCAGAGCAGGCCCCACTTATTTTCTGGCCTTTACAAAAGTCTGCATTATCCCTACACTGTGCCCTTTCCAGTGCCATCTTTTTTTTTTTTTTTTTTGAGACAGGGTCTTGCTTTGTAGTTCAAGCTGGCTCTGAGCTCACTGTGTAGCCCAGGCAAGCCTCGAACTCAGCAATCCTCCTGCCTCTGCCTCCCGAGTGCTGGGATTACAAGCATGAGCCACCACGCCCGGCTCCAGTGCCATCTTTGAGGGAGATGGTGGTGACCCATTTCTCTGGGCTTTACTTTTTTTTTGAGACAGGGTCTCGCTTTTGCAGTTCAGGCTGGCCCTGAGCTCACTATGTAGCCCAGGCAAGCCTCGAACTCAGCAATCCTCCTGTCTCTGCCTCCTGAGTGCTGGGATTACAAGTGTGAGCCACCACGCCCGGCTGGGCTTTACATTTTTTAACTTTAGCTGCTAATGGGTTCACTTTAAGGCCTTGGTGATTTGCACTTCAGAACCAGGTGCTGAGTATAGTAGTTGTTGCCAGCTCATCCTGTCCACAATTGAGAGAATATGTGGGTAAAACACCTTCCCAAAGTGTAGGACGGGCTGGGGCATTGCTCAGGGGATATCACATGTGTCTAGTGTGCTCAGGGCTCCAGGTTCCCTCCCCAGCCCAGCACAAAACAAATACAGAATGTCCAAAGCTGATTTTCTCCACAGTATTCACAGAAGCCCCAGGGGCCATGGCTGTACTCTTTCTGCAGAATCTTCCCACAAAGTCAGACCCTTCCCAAGAAGCAGCATGCACTCTGGACACCACCACAGAGGAGAGGGGAGTACAAGAAAAACAACACGCAGATAGCAAGGTAGGAGCCTGCAGCATTCCTCCTTCCCCAGTGATGGCTCCTGAGCTGCCTGCTCTTTCCTCAGGGTGTCTGGGGAGTTTTGAGCAGAAGCTCAGAGGCCAAGAAGCATTTGCCAGAGCTAGATAAAAGGGCACACTGAGTGAGAAGAAAATCTGCCTCTGTCTCCCAAGTGTCTCCCAATCTCTGCATCCTCAGAGGACGCCTCCATCCTGAAGGGCGAACTCTGGTGGCTGGTGTCCTTGGTTCAGGGGCGCCTGGGAGAGATCAGTGAGCAGCTGTGACACCTAAGGCGGTTTGTGGTTCTTCTTGGAGGAGGGAACTGCCAGCGCCTTGCTCAGCATTGCATCCACGCACTGTGAGTCTTTTTTGATGTCTGGAAAGAGTGAGAAGACATCCTTGTTCTGCCTTTATTGAGTGGACTTGGCCCTAAATAAAGGAGGAGCTCTGCCTTTGCAAGTGGGTAAGGCATTCATAGAAGGGAGACTGGCTAGATGTTCTTTTGCGTAGTTATTCCACAGTGTCAGCAGGGAAAATGTCCTCACTCCACAAACCTCGTCCTCCTGGCTCAGCAATGGGTGATGCTGCTGAGTTGTCAGTTGTACACGATGAATCAATCAATCAATCACTTGGGCTTAGGGAACTCCGAGGGGAGGATGTGCGAAGCAGGAGGCCCGCTCTAGGCTGTTCCAACATAAGCCTCCTCCTCCCGCAGCAGAGGATATCTGCTGCCTGCCCAGGCTCCTCGTGCCCCTCTTTCTCAGGTCCCTGGAACTTCACCCCTTCTTCTGGCCTGTCATCTTGTGCCCTTTATCTGTATGTGCCTTCCTTTAGATATGTGGAAATTTTGCTTGTTTTTTTTTATAATATAAAATAATATAAAATCTCCATAGTCACGCATCACTTACAGACAGGGATACATTCTGAAATGGCCTTTAGGTGATTTTATGACTTTTGATCAGGAGTCCTCAACCATCCTGGATGCGGTCTCCCAGTGTGATAGAGAAAGGGGTAAAGTCTACGGCCATGTCACCCTGAACGCTCTCAGTCTCATCGATCTTGGAAGCTAAGCAGAGTACTTGTATGGGAGAAAAGGGGTAAATACCAGCCTCATGGAGTGGCTCCTGGAGTAACAACGACAATTCCTCTACCCCCTTTTTAAAAGCAAGAGCACACTCTAAAATAATTATTAAATGTCTACTGCATAAATATATGAACCACTGACATAGGTGGAGTGGTCATGAAGTGTCATGTTGTGTGTGTTGTATGGGCTGTCCTTTGCCATGACTGGCAGTGTAGCAGCTGTGTTTACACCAGTGTCAGTCCTCATACCAGCGGGACCCACTCCACAGGGTTGCAGTGGCTACAGTGTCACTGGGTGAAAAGAATTTTCTGACTCTGTTTTTTTATGTGGTTGTATATCCAGGGTGTTGGTGTCCAAAATATTTATATAACTGACTTACATAACTAATGACTTTATGAATTTTTCTACATGGAACATTTTAAATATTATCTGTGTGTTTTTCATTTCCAAGATGTAATTGGTTCTTTAAGCCTTGCTTTGATTTTATTGTTGGTTAAGAATTAATCTTCTAATACTGAACTAAGTACAACCTGCTTTAGCCACCTGTTTGGTTTAAGAGCCGGAAAATGAGCAATTTTTTATCAAAGCTGACAAAGGGGATAGTGTGGGAATTGGCCAGCAGAGGGGATACATCATCAAATTTTGGTGGATTACTGAAAGTGTTTCACAAAGCATTAGCCTTTATCTCATTGAATTAACTCCTAGGTTTCTGAGCTGAATTAAGAAGTAACAAAATATATTTTAATTTTTGCATGCACATGTATTAACTCCTCAAATAATGAGTTTATTTGTGTGCTAATCTTTTTGTGACTAATATTTTTGAAGTGAAGACAAAGACATTCTTTTCTAAATTTCTAACAGCGTGTTGCATAAGCCGTTCCATAGTTACTCATTGTTAATTGATATCAGTGAATCTTTGGGACAGGGCAGAGTACTACATAAATCAAAAGATAGGACAGAAAAGAAAAAACTCTATAAAAGATAGCTTTTACATAGTCATTATGCTATTTCTTCAGCCCAGGATTCCAAGTTCACCAAATCCAGTGATCATGAATTATCCAGACTGATAGCAAAAGTGTAACATTACCTTACAAAAAAGACATTTATGGAACACATTTATTTATAATTCATAACAAATGAGGGCTTGGGTTTTGGGGCTGAGGGATTTAATGGTTTTTTATTTTGTTTTGTTTTTGATGGAAATGGAGCTATTGGTACCAACAGTGCCGTGCAGACAGAAAGCTAGAATGACTCTGAGCGGAAGGAAAATGGTGAAGCTGCAGTAGTGAAGCTTTACGCAATTAATTTTCATCCTGGATCTTTTCTGTCTCCATGAAGGTGGAGCAGACACTCAGCGATGGTCGCATGATTGTCACCTTCCCCAGTGGTACCAGGAAGGAAACCAGCGCCGACAAGAGGATGACCGTCATCAAGTTTTATAATGGCGACGTGAAGAAGATCAAGCCTGATCAGCGAGTGGTACGTGTACTGAGTCTATTTGCCTTTAGAAAAAGAAAATCAAAATAACCTTGATGACCAGGGAACACTCTGCATACAGCTCCTGTTATTATGCGATTATTCAGAGCTGTATCACTGCAGAGTGGATTTTGTGTCTGTTTTATGCCTCCCCACCCAGGACTAGGAACTGATGAGCTACATTCCAAGGCTTTGGTTTCTATTTTTTACTTTGAGATGGAATCTCACTGTGGCTCAGTTGCCTACACTGGAGCCGAACTTGCCACCTTCTTACCTCAGTACCCTAGAGGGCTGGAATTGTGGGCACATGCACTGCACCCACCATCTGTGTGCGTGCTGTTGGGTAACTGCCCCTCTGAAACCTTCTGACCCTCCACGGTAACATCGGTATCTTGGGGTGTAGAAAAGGCCACACCTTGCTCTTCTATTGACCCAGCCACCCACAAAACCCCTGATTTTGCTGAGAAATTGACCAAGGCAAAAGTGTGGACAACTCTTTAGTTGATGATTTCTGTTATGTCATGTGGCCCAGTGGAGCCACAGGTGACACTAATTTCACTGCATGTGTACCTGGGGGCAAGTTTTCTTCACCTCGGAGTAACAGTCATTTCCTAGCTAGGCTTAGGATGAAAGAGTGACATACACAGGTGCAGAATGATTCCTAGAATCCATGAGCTGAGGTCAAGATGGGAGCGCAGAAGAGAAGAAGAATGAGCAGGGCGAGGGAGGAAACCGCCCTGACTAGACCCTTGCTCTGCTGTAGTGAAAATCCCTGGAGAGATGAGCAACGGTTAGGGTTAGGCTAAGGTAAGGGTTAGGGTTTGGGCCCGTGAGCCTTGCTGAGGCTGCTGCCCCAGTCAGACCCCGGTCTGCAGAGGGAGCCAGACTGTCATTGTGGAGGAAGGAACGAAAGATCCTGGTGGCCTTTTTCAGACTAGTAGTCAATGTGAGGATAGGATGCCTGGAAACCATGGTATTGAGACATTCCTCTTCCTATTCAGTCCTTGTCGGATCTCCTCTTGTGCTCTTTCATCCTTTCTCTCCCTGACCAGAGACACAGGCACCATTGCAAGAGACCTACAGGCAATGACCTATGCCTCTCGCTGCGAAAGGAAATGAAATGTCTTTTTCTCAGTCTCATTTTTGAAACAAATGTAAACATTCAGTTCTTTTTTTGTTTTGGAAGCTTGCATGTTTGTAACATTTCCTCTTCCCCACTCTGGGGGAAAGGCAGGTTCAGACTCAGCATGGAAAGCATTCTCTGCCACTTTCCTCTACCATACCTTCTTGTCTAGCTGCTCCTCTCCTTTTCTGGGAACTGAAGACTCTCGGCTGCTGGAGAGTCATCATCGAGTGGCAGTTCTGATGAAGTTGTTGCGTGGATGGCTGCCACAATAGGATCCTAGTTTTTCTTTTGGAGCTGCAGCAGGCCCTGGATCTGAGACTTGGGAGCTCCACATTCATGGCTCTCGTCAGTCATGTCCATCAGTAAGGATATAGCCAACTGCAGGCTCCCAAGGTGCTGGAACCCAAGGTCTCAGGGTGTAGCCTGACTCCCCAGGTGGAGCACTGAGAGCTACACAGTGTCCTGTAATCTCCCCCACTGCCTAAGTCCTTTCTGGCAGCCTCTCTGTGGCCCACTAATGTGGATGTACCCATGGTCATCGTTAGGCCCAAATGGTGCCCTCGCCTACCTTCAAGAAGTGTTTTATCAGGTTGGTCCAGCTCCACCTATAAGGTAAACTGCTGTCCAACACAGGTCTTTCTGGCACTTACAGATTTATTACTTCTCGGATGCTCAGACAACATACACGACCTACCCCGATGGTGTGGAAATGGTGCAGTTTCCTAATAAGCAGATCGGTGAGTGGCGTCACCCTGCGCTTGCACAGTGAAGGGCCTTCCATGTGCATGTACTGTACAAAGTGCAATGGGAACATTATGCCGAGCACATATGGAGTCTTTTAGACAAATTCTCCAGGGTAACAACTGTCCCTGTACTGTCCCAATACTTTAATTCAGACCTTAAATTGCTTAAGGAAAGCCCAGGATACCTTTTCTCCCAAATCTTACCTGTAGCTATGGGCAAGCACTCAGTGCATGTCCATGAACACTCCAGGTCCTGTTGCCCTCCCTGGGACCCCAGCCGTCAGCAGGTAAGGATGTGCTGTGGCTTGGTTATGCCAGTATGGGCAAACATCAGAGAAGCAGCATCAGACAAATGGACCCTCACTCACCTCATGGGAACCCCCTTTAAAACACCCCTTTGGCTGAATGAGAAATACTTTCTAACCTGGTGGATAATGCGGGCAAGAATGCTAGCTTCCCCAGACTCAGAATCTCTCCAGGCTGTCTCTTTGGAATGCCATCTAAACAGCTGAGAGCCACAGTTCTGCAAGCAGAAGGGATGTCACTGGGCATTCCTCAGTAGCACCTGTTGACCAGGTAAGGAAGATCTCTTGGGCTCTGTCCAGCTTGTGTGGTTTTCTTTTCTTTTCTTTTCTTTTCTTTTTTTTTTTTTTGAGACAGGGTCTTGCTTTGTAGTTCAGGCTGGCTCTGAGCTCACTTTGTAGCCCAGGCAAGCCTCGAACTCAGCAATCTGCCTGTCTCTGCCTCCCGATGCTGGGATTACAGGCGTGAGCCACCACGCCCGGCACTGTGGCATGTAGTATTGATGGCTGGTGGGCATGAGTCTCCATGCCCAGCATAGTATGTGGTTACCGGGGATCGAACTCAGGACCTTGCGCTTGCGAGGCAGGCGCCGGAACCACTGAGCTAACCCTCTGGCCCTTGTGTGGTTTTCTTTTGTGATTTACTCAGTTTTAGTTTGGAATGAAAATAGTCTTCCCAGGAAATTCTGTTAATTTATTAAAAACATATATATACTGTGTCCATAAGTACATGCATATAATCAGTTCCTAAGGAGGCTGGAGCAGGAAGATGATGACTGTGAGGTAGTATGCTACTGTTTTCCTACTCTAGTGAGATCATTGCCTTATAAGCTGTTGAATTCCTTTCTGAAGTTCTGCCTGAACCCTAAAGGCCACCCTCTGGGTAAGTTTCAGGGCTTTGTGAATTTGTTGCACCTTTTCAAGGATTAACTTTATCCCTCATGACTTTCCATCATTATTTTTTATATTAATGACTTGAATGTCTTCATCCAAAGACCCCAGCTCTCTGGCTGGTACAGACTGACCAACAATCTCCCACCAAGAGGATACTCTGTCATCAAGGGCATCAGCCTCAGAGTTTCCCTAAGATTTGGAAGTTTTGTTCAGGAGCACATTAACAAAGAGCACATGGATGAACATAGGTGGCCTTCCTGGCATCTCACTGTCTCTGCAGTCATGACTACCACACAAGGAGACCAGCATCTTAGTCTTCCTCAGTGGCTACCCCTAACTGTCCCCTAACCCTGGGATGAATCCTGAGGTTTCCAGGGGGTGTGCCCTGAGGTGAGACCTGACTATTAAGTCTTTGGAGGCTTCCACCCCGTGGGAGGACACCTGTGGTCACTTCCTGGCCTTTCTGACCTCTGCCAGGCTGCCCTGAACAGCACCAGCTGTGGGAAATACAGATGGGAGAGTGAAGGCTGGAGTTCAGGTCAGGGAGCCTTCCTCTTTCCCAGACTTTTCCTGGGAGGCTCCCTGGCTCCTCCTGATATGAAAGGTCACCATGCTTGGCGCCTGCTGCTAGGATTCCAGAAGGTCGAGGCCTTCCACCAACACCACATGTTCTGATCAATAAGTAGAGAGGTTTAGGTGAGCTTCCCTGAAATTCCCTGTAAGGCCTTGCATGTAAGCTAGACTTAGGGCGTTCTAGAAAGCAGGTATGGTATATTAATCTGGACTTCATTTTATAGTTTCCTTCTTCTTTAAGAAGGATAGCCATAATTGTAAATAAAAATAAAAACAATAAATCTAAACTAGACTATTTACTCATGTTTTGGGTAAAAATTCTTGTTCTTTTCTTTTTTCTTTTTTTGAGACAGGGTCTCACTTTGTAGTTCAGGCTGGCCCTGAGCTCACTATGTAGCCCAGGCAAGCCTCGAACTCAGCAATCCTCCTGTCTCTGCCTCCCGAGTGCTGGGATTACAGGTGTGAGCCACCACGCCCAGCATTTTTGTTTTTTTTGATGTAGTAATAAAATTGGTAGTGGTGGGAGGGAGGGGGGTGAAGGAAACTACTGTGTAGAGGACAAGGTGAGGACTGCTGAGCCATGGGCTTAGCCATCTGACCAACACTGTCCTAATCCAGGCAGGCTGAACTCATAGCCAAGTTTCACTGTAGACAGCGAGTGAGTCAGAGGACCAGCCCATAAGGTACCACTGAGGGTCCTTGGCTATTGGAGATGTTCTGTAGATCTGTCAGCTGTTGTTTGGGGTCTAGGAAGAACACAGATATTAGAGAAGGTCTCTCTAAGGGGACTGTTTCTGAGCTGTGTCAGTGGATGATGCTCTGGCCTGGAAGCTATGGTACATTTTCCCAAACTGTGTCAGAACCAATGTAGAGCAACAGCAAGTGTGTCCCATGGCTACAGACTCCCTGGAAATTGCTGGATTACACAAGGCCTCACCACCATTTCCCTGCTGCTCAGTCTGTAAGGTTCTGAGGACAATGGGGATCTTGCAGGGGAGCAGAGAGCACATGTCCATGGTTTCGTACTCATGGGCTGTCATGAGCACCTTCCTTAAGCCCAGTTGTTAATGTGTTTTTGGACACAGCTTTGGGAACATATGTAGGAGCTGAGTTACTAAGAACTGTTGTTGAGTTCTAATTTGGGTCTTTAAAAGTACAGTGATGGGCTCACTTTGATGATTTCTGAATTAAACCAGGAATTTGTGGTCTTCTCCTCTAAGAATGGGGGGCCATGCTTGGTACATGAGGGCTCAGAACTTAGTCTGTTTCGGTTACTTTTGTTGTCCTTGCCGAGTTACTCCTGAGGCTTTGGGGGGCTAATCCTTACCCCAGCTTCTTGACCAAGGGTTTAATTGTATGTGTTGGCCTTTTCTTCTCTCTCTGCAGTACCTCCGAATTTGCATTTTACTTGAGAGTTTTTATTAATTGAAAGGGAAGTATGCCAACTCCAATATGGTGTGCAAAAATTATTTGCTATAGTTTTTTATGGATTTTGGAATGGCCAAAGTCTATGTAACCAAATCTTGCTTCTTAGTGCCTGCCCGATGCCTTCATTTTGGGGGAAAATATTATCCATCTGGATTTTGTGTATGTGTATAGATTTTTGCCTAATTTTGGTCACAAATGGCTTAAATATGGTTTTTGGACAGAGAAATCGTTATTTCTTACTATGGAGTAAGTGTGAAAATGAGCCTGCAGGAGCCAACCCATGGATGTGGGATATTGCCTACATAATGTCTCTGAGGTCCCCCCCGCCCTGAACCCTTGAAATCAATCTTAAAATTGCCTTTAGAGCTGATTTCCAAGACACAGAGAGAGCGCTCTGTTAAAGGTGCTCTCCACAGGAACCGCTCCTGGGCCTGGGCTGCAAGTAGCCACTAGGTGACAGTGTTCTCACAGCACCAGACTCCTCCTCATGTACAATTGATGATTTGCTTGTTTAATTTAACAAGGCTCATTGCTTTGTTTGCTCAGCTTTAAACCATAAAAGTGTTCTGTATTTGGTTACACAGGCAAATGAAACCACATTCATGCCCTATTCTGTTTTTTTCACAATTAGATGATTAATGATTGCTTTTTTTCTTGGACACGTGGCCAGTCTACCCAGATGGGTCTGTAAGGCCAAATTCGCAATTGTGTGGAACACTCAGAATGGGTACAAGCACTTCTGAGATGTCTTTCAGAGACTAAGATAATAGGTTAGAATGTAATCAGGTGCTCTGGAAAATAATAAAATATTTACGTTATAATTTATATGACAGTTAAAATAAATTTTCATGTGATCTTCCCCACCTGTATTTCAGTTTTGTTCATTTAATTTTTCATATTGATTACTGAATGTGTACAATGTATTCTGGAAACATGACTACATGATTCCTATTTCTATTAAATTTCACTGTTTTAAATACCCTTGTTTTGTATATCTTGAGGAGAACATGTACTCTAAGTGGTATGAATTCTATTAGGACAAATTTAATGTTCAACATTTAAAATTTTTATTTGCTCTAGCTTTTACTAGCACTGTAATTTTTTTTTTTTGAGACAGGTTCTTACTTTGTAGTTCAGAATGGTTCTGAGCTCACTATGTAGCCCAAGCATACCAATCCTCCTGCCTCTGCCTCCTGAGTGCTAGGATTACAGGTATGAGCCACCACACTCAGCACTGTGGTGTGTGGTACTGATTGCTGGTGGGCGTGAGTCACCACACCCAGTATCGTTGTATGTGGTTACCGGAATCAAACCAGGGACCATGCTAAGCAGACACCAGAACCACTGAGCTAAATCCTCAGCCTTAGCACCCTACATTTTAAAAACTTTTAATCTGTTTAATGTAATTTCAAACTTAAGTTCCAGGGAAGAACAAAGAACTCCTGCCTCCTCTGTACCCAGACTCACTAGTTTCTAACCTTTTGCCACACTTTCTTAAATATTCTTGCTCCCCTTTCCTTTATATGTACATGTATTTGTCAGCTTTCTCGTTCCTGGGAGAAAATACCTGGTATCCCTAAAATAAAGGAAGAGACGCTTACATGGCTCATGATTTCAGAGGTTTCAGTCCATGATGAGCAGGTTCCAGGGCTGTGTTTCTGAGGTAAGGCAGAACATCATGGTGAGATGGTGTGGAACAGCAAAGCTGCTCGCCTCATGGGAACCAGGAAGTGGAGCATGGGAGAGGAGCACTCGCAAATGACATACTCTCCAGATTTCTCACTCGCTGTGAAAATCAGTGGACATATACACTAAGGAGCACATCACCCCCATCACTTCCCCGAAACTGTCTTGACTAGATGATCTCCTGAATCCAGTCATCTTTCATGTCATTATGCTGTTTTCTCTCAGGATTTTAATTATAAACTGATTTTTATCCTTAACATGAATTAAGATTACTCTTGTGCCATTTTATGTATTTTTAACAGATTTAAGGTTCATTTTTTTCCCTGTCATTCGGGCTGTTCTTGTTGACCTTTCCGAAAGGGATGTCTATTTCTTGTTGGCTGTACCTACTCTCTATAGAGGGTCAAGGAGCCTTCCTCAAGAGGTGGCCTTTAGGGGGATGTAGGTAGGAAGGGAGAGAGCCATGTGGATACTGGGTGAGGACATTGTGGAGAAAGTGAGTTGTGTGGAGAAGTGGATACTGGAGTGTGTCAGAGAACTGAGGTGGGAGTTGTGGCAGGAGAGCATCAGAGATAAAGCCAAATGTAGTCAGCAGAATGTGTGGACCAGACCAAGGACTTTGACTTGCATTCCTCCTCCAGAGAAATTCCCTGGAGGACTTGGAACCAGGGCATCATAGGAATCTTCCTCAGCACATTGAAGACTGTTCCATGATCTTATGGCAGAGGTCAAAAGCCTGGCAGCAGCCTAATCTCTGCCTTTGACAGTGATTTTCATGTGTTCTTGCTGCTTTGAAGAACTGTCGTTTCCATTTACTCTGTGGTGTCCAGGGCTGTGGGTTTAATTTTGTTTGTTGTATAGAGGTTTGTTCTCCATCTTAAATCTGTTGATTTATGTCTCAGGTGAGTTGGGCTTGCCAGATTTAGCAAATAAAATATGAAATGCTCAGTTAAATTTCAATTTTAGTTAACCAACAAATAATTTTACTATAATTATGATCCATACTGTGTATGGGACACGCTTATACCAAAAAACTATTTGTAATTTCCCTGAAATTCAAATTTAACTACATGTCCTAGATTTTATCTGGCAAGTATATTTTAAGTTCAAGAAAATTTTCAGCTATTATTTTTTCTAATTTCATCTTTCCTCCTTTTTTCTCTTCCAAAACCTTCATTGCAAATATATTATACCACTTTTTCTTGATCTCCTTGGCTCTAAACATATTTTCTTCTTATCTTTGTTACTTTCTGAGTGAGTTCTTTGAAAGTATCTTCTAGTTTATAATTTTTCTCTCCAGAGAGATATTGTATACATTTTAAATACATCCTTTAGATTTAATTTTGAAGATTGTATTCTTCACTGGAGAATGGAGTGTCCATCAGATCTCCCTAGTCTTTTGGATCATGCATCTTCTCGTTTCCATCTCATTCTTCTAGTCCTTAGATCATTGTGCATGTGCTCTGGTCCTGATGACAATGTGTGGGGTCTGGAGCTCCGGGTGAGCACCGTTGGCTCTGCCTGTGCCCCTTTATGTTGCTGTTCCCTTGCCTTTTTCAGACTGTCTTGTTGGGTCATGTTTGGCAACAATCCTTTGGGCCCAGTCCAAGAAGTGCTATATGAAGCTTCTATAGGTTGCCTGGGCATTGTAATTTGAGGTCTCACTGTGTTGTTTCCAGACCTATGGGCAGTGAGATTGCAGGGCTGAGCCTGCTTCACAATCAGCCTGCAATCACAGGTTCTTTGGAGAGAGCTCAGATGTGCTCCCCGGTAGGCTCACAGGACACCATTAGGTGTTTTTTTTTTTTTTCATTCATCCCTTCAGAGTAACACATAAAGTAGGGACACAGTTCTGGTTTTCAGGATGCAGACCTCTTATCCTAGAAGACATTTTATAGGCTGTGCCTTCGTGCTGCTAAGATTAGCAGATGACCACAGGTCACCAGCAGCATTGGGATCTGCTTTGTCTTCCATTAGAGTACATGTTCTCCTCAAGATATATAGAACAAGGGTATTTAAAATATTGAAATTTAATAGAAATAGGAATCATGTAGCCATGTTGCCAGAATACAATGTTTCATTTGCTTACATAACCAAATCCCACTGAGAATTGGGATTCTTCCCATGCTCTTGATTAATAATCTTTCTCCTTGGCACTTCTAACTATTTTGCAGTGGGAGAGTTTGTAAAACATTTTTGACATATTGCCAAGACTGAATCAGCCCCATTAACTACTTGGGCATCTTAGATTTACTAGACTACAAGCCATCTCTGCCATGCTTCTGAGCCTCAGAAATACTAATGTGCCACACTGCCAAGACAGAATCATCCTGTTATCCACACCATCATCTCAGATATAATGGACCATGGATCTGGCCCATAGCGCTGCTAAGTCTGTTCTTCTCTGACCTGTCTTATGTCTTGTCTTTGTCCTAGTTTTTCAGCCGATGCTACTATGTGTAGTGTTAGGATGTTCACCTTCAGGATCTATCACTGAATGTGGGACTAGGCAAATGAACATGGTGGGGTGGGGCACAAGAATAATTGCTTTCTTCAGTGACCCTCAGCAAATAGTTCAGAGTGAAAAATTACACTTGCTAACTCACAAATGCCCTGCTGTGTGATTGATGTTCATGCAGATCTTCTGCAAAAGAAAAGTATTTTATAGACAAATGTTTTTTTTGGATCTCAGCTGGTCCATGTAGAATGCATCTAATGTGTCACTTAATTTTATAGTAGGAAACCCAAGTTCTGTTATTGTTCTTGGATATGCTCATCATATTTTCAACTCTTCTATATGTCTATCTATAACTGATACTTCAAGGTCAAAATCAAAATGGAAGTCCCATTGTTTTCCCTATTGCCATTTTCTAGGTATCATTTTTATTATATAACTGTTCACACAAATTCATACAAATCGGTAAAGATATATTGTGTATTGATTATGTGCCAGGCAGTCAGTGAGTCTTAAAATAATGACCAATGGGGTCGGAGGGTTAGCTCAGTGGTTCCGGAGCTTGCCTCGCAAGCGCAAGGTCCTGAGTTCAATCCCCAGTAACCACATATAATGCTGGGCGTGGAGACTCAGGCCCACCAGCAATCAACCAGCAATCAGCACCACATACCACAGTGCCGGGCGCGGTGGCTCATGCCTGTAATCCCAGCACTCAGGAGGCAGACAGATTGCTGAGTTCGAGGCTTGCCTGGGCTACATAGTGAGCTCAGACCTAGCCTGAACTACAAAGCGAGACCCTGTCTCAAAAAAAAGAAAAAAACAAAAAACAAAACAATGAAGAGCCCGAAATTTCTCCAGGGTGTTCCACTAATCACACCACTTAAAAACGGTCTTATGCAGTTTGTGCTAACAGTTATTCTAAGGGGTAGAATTTTCCCTTAGTTGTCATATTCTTCACATTTGTTTTTCTGCCACTTGTCTGCCAACAACTGCTAACAGCTGACAAAACAAGTTAATATGAGGAAGTAAAAGTACATGTTTTCAATAGTGAAGGTAAAGTACTCAGAGGCAAGAAGTTGCCACTATGGGACTATGATGGATCTTGGACCCAGGTGTAGGATTTAGGGAGTCAGAGATCAAATGAAAGCAACAGAAATATCTTGAACAGGGAGCTCATTGAGCAAAGTTGGGAAAATATCAACTTTGTCATCAGTCTGCCTGGTGCAAAATGTTCAAATACAAATAAAAACTGATAGGGTGGGACACAAAATAAGTCAGGAATATAATCCTTTATGGGTTGAGTCTTAGTTCATTCAGGCTACTATTGCCATGAACCAGATGGCGAACAAACAAAGGGAACTCATTCCTTAAGGGTCTAGGGGCTGGAAGTCCACGGCCAGTATGCTAGCAGGCTTCGGGTCTGGTGAAGACTTATCAGTGGTGCCTTCCCTCATGGCAGAACAGGGTACTCTCTTGAACAAAACCACTAATTCCTTTTGTGAAAGTGCTCCCTCAAGATCTGGTCACCTTCCAAAGGCACCGTCTCCTAATACAATTGCTTTGGGTGTGGGCTTCAACATAAACTGTGGTGAGATAAAAGGATTCAGGCCACGGTAGAATGAATCACCATAAAATATATTTGAGCAGCTTAGGAAGATAAATTTATGAAAGTGCAAAGATATCTATGCACGTTCTTTAAGTCCTTGCTAGAACAATGAAATGTAGCAAGTATACTTCCATTGTTTATGCAGGTGTCCTTTCTGATTAATACAACATTGAAGTCCTTGACATTTTGCTATAAGCATTGCTGGCCTAAACATTGTTTCAGATCCTCCCTTTTATTTGAATAGCAGGCAAACAACAAATAATTTTATGGTATAAATGTGTTCCATTAAATACTGGGAACAGATAAATGTTTTCTGACATTCAGTGGCATTCCATTCCAGTAAATCCTTTGTCAGTTGAAAATATTATAAACTGAAAATGCATGTAAGACATCAAACATAGCTATGTCACAACACACTGTAGAGTATGGGTTGTCTACACTGCTGCTGCCCTGGCATGTGGGGCTGCAGCTCACAGTCACTGGGAGAGGGTAGTGCTGCAGAGCACTAGCCTGAGAAAAGACTGAAACCCAAAATTTGTGTCTCTCCTGTCTTTGTTATTTTCCTTGTTGCTGAGACAAAATGCCAGACACACAGATTTAAAGGAGGAAAGGTTGACCGTAGCTCATAGTCTGTAGAGACTGCAGTTAACGGCTGGCTGTGAGGCAGGGTGGCATGGCAACATGGCATCACAGAGGAGAGACAGTTCATGGAGGGCAGGCAGGAAACAGAAATGCAGCAAGGAGCAACAGCAGCAGCAAGGCAGAAGCCTCTCCCTTTCATCTCATTCAAGCTACCCCTTTTGGCTGGTGCTGCCAATTCCTTGGATGTGCCTTCCTATTATCCACACCCAGAACTATGCTTCACCAATCAATGAACTAATTTGGTAACCATTCACTTTTAATCAGAGCACCATGTAATCTAAAACCGACATCACACACCCTAGAACAAGTAACCTCTGAAAAGCTCTACCTATGACCACATGAGGCTTTGAGGTCATATCCACATAACAAGCCGTAACAGCTGCTACTGAATACATTTCACTTTTCTATAATCATAAAGTTGAAAAATAATAACTCAAGTCACTGTAAATATGGAACTGCCTGTCCTTATGCTAAAATATATTAATTCACCCAGAAGTCAAGTTGACGGGGGAATTTCATACTATATCTAGCAATCTTAGTTATAGACTCACATTAGGAAATATTCTCTTTCATAAATCCCAGATAGATAGATCATTGAGATATAATGTGGCTTTTAAACACTTTCAGTATAAGATGCATTTTTAAAAAATGTATTCTGCAGAAAAATTCTACCCTGATGGCTCCAAAGAAACAGTGTTTCCAGATGGTACAGTGACCCGGCTCAAGGCAGGGTGTAAGGAGACTGTTTTTCCTGATGGGACGATCATACATGTGAGAAGGTTGGTATTTTATTACACAGCTGAGTCTAAATCATTCTCAACTTCTGATCTGTGTATTTGATAATGTTTTCATATTAATTTAGCTTTTCATGAGTTTAAGTATTTATTTAAATATAATAGAAAATAATACCATTGACCCTCTAATTTTTGTCTTATGACTGACTTGAATCCCTTTATGCAGAATATGGGTTTAAACATTAATTTAAGGACAATCAGGTACTACATAATGATGTTTCACTTAGCAACAGGGCACACACAGGATAGTGGTCCCAGAAGACCACACTGTCTAATGTCATTGTCGTCACCTGAACTGGTTTCCAAATCACCTAACAATGCATTTCTCACAACATATCCCATTATCAAGTGATACACAGCTGCTCAATTCAGTGAGGGTGGGCTGAACTTGAATTCTACCCCGAGGATGTGCCCAATTTATTGTAGAACCCACATAGATGAATATGTAAGACACACCAGAAAGTGCGTGGGATTTGGTCTGTATGTTGGTGTGAGCAGAGGAAGACCAGAGGTCAGCACTGCCCATCCAGCTGCCTGAGAGGATTGGAAGTTGGCTTAGGTTCTCTCCCTCTTTACCCCAGCTCCACCCAGCCACAGTGTCCTAGTGGTGTCTCCTTGCTGGCCTCAGTCTCTCCTGTGTCTTCATTTGTGCAGCCTGAGGACTTGCTCTCTGTCCTGTCTAGAGCTGCATTAACTCTCCTGAGGGTGGTCAGAATATACCCATTCATGTGGGGGCACTTTCATTACCCTTTCGTGGCACTCTGTGCAAACCACATCTCTGCTCACTTCCACCTCAAGGTGTCACTGTGGGCTCCGCTGCCCTCATAGCTTGTCTGCCTCACACCTCACCTACATGTCCTCAGCCGTTCTGTGCTCTCATCCACCCCTGAGCCCTCAGCACTGTCCCTGTTCTTGCTCTGCGCAGCTGGGTCCTCCTCTCCGGGCACTGGTGTCACTCATCCCTACCCACTCCATGTCCACAGCACTGGCTATGGCACAGCCTGACTTACCAGTGTTTCTCCTCTACCAGGAATGGCGACAAAACCATCGTGTTCAGCAATGGACAGAAAGAAATCCACACGGCCCAGTTCAAGAGAAGGGAATTTCCCAATGGTACCAGCAAGACTGTGTATTGTAATGGCTGTCAGGAGACCAAGTACAGTTCAGGGAGGGTCAAGGTCAAAGACCAGACTGGGAAGGTCATCCTGGACCAGAAACAGAAATAGAACATCCCTTATACTCATCGTACTGTGTGAAACTGCAGTGACCATTTTCACAAAGACAGACAAAAAATGATACATTAGCTGCCCCATGTGATCTTGGAAAGCGCCAAAACTCAGTACTGGTCACCTAGAAATTGTAAAGGAAAAGAGCTCTAGTCTCTCCTTAGGGAAAGTGGTTAGAGTAGCGGTAGGCCGAGGAATGGCTCACAACAGCATGACTTCTAGGGCTTTAACCTGACTGTGACCTTTTTTTGCTCATTCTACCACGTGGAGGCGCTAGCATGGGATCAAACCAATCTCAGTTGCTAGCTTTTAAGGAGTACTCATAAATTAGGCTGAGTTTCTGTGGGTTTGTTCTGTGGGCTCCAGCCTTCCTCCTATCTCCACCACCATTCAAATTCAACCTGGCCCATTTCCCCTCCGTGGTCCTCCATCTCCCCACACTCATGTCTTTTCTTGGCCCAATAGTCATGACCAGTGAGTGACCCAGAGGTGGCTAATTTAGAGTTCGAAGAATGTAGGTGTCGTGGCCTGCTGCCTAGAAAGTAAATCAACTACTGAAATTCTTGACTTTTTGATTCTAGTGTAAACACAATGGCCAGTTACTTATTTTGTTTTGCAAGCTGTACAGAAAATAATAAAGCACACTGCTAGTCAACAGATTTTATACAGAAGTGTAGAACCCCAGAGAGATAAGAAAGGAACAGTTTCTTTAAAATCTTATGAGATGTACATTTATTTGGCTTTTTCATGTTTTTATGTGAGAAACGTGAAATATTGTATTTTAGTGCCAATGATTATTTTCACCCTAAGATATTTTGCGCATACGGTATTATAGTTTTTGGTACTTTGGTAGTACTATTTAAATAAATTAATGTGCTGCCTTAGCTTGAGGGTGAAATAAAGGAACTTTACCGTAATTACCTTGGACAGAGGCATGTTTTTTCTGGGTGAATGTCAAATTGAGGCAAGGACATTGTCAAATGTAAGTGTCTAAGACTGAAAACCAATTCTAATTTCAGCTGAAAAAATAAACTTGCTTATTGCTTTGATTCTTAAAAATCATCTTATTAAACATTATCATAAGAGCAAACAAACTACATTCAACTGAACTCTGATTCCAGTTGTCTGTGGGAGATCAGAGTAAGAACCTAAAGTACATACACATCGCATCCCAGCATCTGTGTGGCTTTGTGTGTAAACTGCAGTGCCCGCCCCAGCAGTGAGGCATGTGACATGTACATTGAAACCAGATGAGTCCGATGTAAACATTAGGCCACGGGCCCTGTGTGGGATGTGCATCCTGGCATGCTGGAAATCAGCTTCTTCATGCTTCCACATACATCGCATGTACAGGCTGATCACCATAATTTTACCTACAATTTAGAGCTTCGGTGTCTTCCACAGACCTATGTGGTAAAAACTTGTGGGTAAGGTCCAGGGATTTAGCTCAAGTGGTATTGTGCCTAGCTTGCAAGTTCAAAGGCCCAAGTTCAATCCCTAGTACTGCCAAGAAAAGAAAAAGTAAAATACCGTGGGGGTGGTACCCTAGGCCTTGGAGGAGTCTGGGAGGTGGCAGCTGGTGAGGGGTCTTCAGATCATGAAAATGTGCCCTAGAAGGGGACTGCGAGATCCTGCATCTTCCTCTCCCTCATTGCTTCCTGAACATGAGGTGAGTGGTCATGCCATGTGTTATCAGCATGATTGCACCTTATCACCACCTCCATGGCAAAGGATCAAGCAAGCGAAGAATGAAACCTGTCCAATATGGGTCAAAACAAACTTTTCTCTTTATAAGCTGATTATCTCAGGTTATCTCAGGTCAGCTGGTTAGAAAGCAGACTATCACATGCAGTCTCTCTAGGGGACTGCATCAGGACTTCCCTCTGGTATCCAAGCCCAGAGACGCTCACATTCTTTATATAAAATGTCACTGTATCTACTATTATCTAACCACATCCTCCCATGTACTTTAAACCATCGCTAAATTCCCTATGATACTTAATACAATGTAAGTGCTGTAGATATACTTGTAATACCATATCATTTAGGAAATGATGGCAAGGAGAAATCTTTATATGTTTAGTATAGATAAAACTTTTTTTTTTTCTTTCTGAGACAGGGTCTCGTTTTGTAGTTCAGGCTGGCTCTGAGCTCACTATGTAGCCTAGGCAAGCTTCGAACTCAGCAATCCTCCTGTCTCTGCCTCCCAAGTGCTGGGATTACAGGTGTGAGCCACCACACCCGGCACTGTGGTATGTGGTATTGATTGTTGGTGGGCATGAGTCTCCATGCCCAGCATTGTATGTGGTTTCCAGGGATCGAACTCAGGACCTTGCGCTTGCGAGGCAGGCACCAGAGCCACTGAGCTAACCCTCCGGCCCTAGATAAAACTTTTTAAAAATTTTTTCAATCTTTAGTCATTTGACTTATCAGAGGCAGAACCCACAGATGTGGAAGACTCTTTGTATAGATAATACAAATTTTGAGGGGCAGAAAACCACACCTTTACAAGCAGCACCTAAGTATGTGTGATTGGTCAGAAGGGAACGAACATTTAAAGGAAATCATGGACAATCAAAGTTATAGGGCTGGACAGTGGTTCCATCTGGGCCACTGTCCATGGTGAGCTTGGAAAACTCACTCAGCCATCCTTTGCTCACTTCTGTAGGTGTGTGACACTTCAGCCTGGGGATGAAAGGGGAAGGGCTGGTGACACATCCATCACTGCCATTCCTAGCCCAGGACACTGCTTCTGAGCTGCCTAGTTGCTCAGTTCAGTCTCTTCCTCAGTGGATAAATAGTTTCTTTTTTTTTTTTGCTTTTGAGACAGGGTCTCGCTTTGTAGTTCAGGCTGGCTCTGAGCTCATTATGTAGCCCAGGCAAGCCTTGAACTCAGCAATCCTCCTGTCTCTGCCTCCCGAGTGCTGGGATTACAGGCGTGAGCCACCAAGTCTGGCATTGTGGTATGCGGTGTTGATTGTTGGTGGGCGTGAGTCTCCACGCCCAGCATTATATGTGGTTACCAGGGATCGAACTCAGGACCTTGTGCTTGCGAGGCAGGCGCCAGAACCACTGAGCTAACCCTCTGGCCTGATAGTTTCTTAAAAGACATGTCCCTCATTGGAGCATGATATCTAGGCCATGTGACCCCCCCCCACTCCAGCCTAGTAGTTCTTCTGTTCTCCTCTCTTGTCACTCTCCACAGCCTACTCTCATGACCCGACACCACAGAAGTCCTCCTGGACCAACATACTGCACTAAAGCCACCACTTTGTCCTTCAGAGGCTAACACAGCCATCAACCCTTCTGAAAAGTTAGCCTTGATCGTCCCACTACACCTATGATAGGTCTCCCCAAGTGCTCCTTGGCCCTGAGCGTCTCTGGGTACTTCCCGCAGTGAGTCTCTGAGACCTCGTCACTGGTCCAAGCCCCGATAGCTCAGGGCACACTGGAGGTGAGGTCAGCCTTCTCCATCTGTCCTTTGATTTGAAGAACTCTGGCTCCTTCAGGGTGGTCAGACAGAGGCTGATTGAGAAGCTGAAAACCTTCTTGTCATAAATAAACCCTAAATATTTTTAGTTCTAAAGTCGTAGGAGCTGGGAACATAGGGACTGCACTGAAAAAGGAGTAATTTGTTTAATACTTAATTTATTAAATTTACTTTTGATATGACTTTCCCTAGAGCATTTAAAGATTGATTATGATCAGATTAAATTTTATTAAAAATTACAGATTTAGCATAGCTGACGCTTTTGAACAAACACCATACAAAAAGACAAAACCAATTAGGATTATTGCTTAACTTCTTAAATACCTACATCTAGTTATAGCATTATTCATTCATTCATTTATAATTAATTTTATCCCTCCCAGGAACTATGTCTATAATTGTTTAATATTATCCTAGTATTTATTCTTGTATTCATTTTTACTTTTTCCCCCACATAAAAGAATAACACTGAAAAACTTAAACTAGCTAACAGGAACTATATTTTTTTCACTTAAGACACTACTAACACACTACTGCCACAGCTTCATAACAAAACACACTATACAGAATGAGTTGTCTCCCTGGCAATCCAGTGGCCAATCGAGAGCTAACTTACCTCAGTGCTCCAGCCCAGCAATTGAGAGGGTACTGCTTGGCATATTATTAGCCTAGGAACAGGTCGAAGTTGCAATATTACAAATCACACAACCAACTGAATTTGGTTTGCTAGTTTATTGTCCAGACTTTTTACGTATAAGTCATCAGAGAGACTGACATACTCTCTTCTTGTGGTATCCTTACCTGGACTTAGTATCAGGGTAGTGTTGGCCTGGCAAAATAAGTTAGGAAGTATTCAGTCTTTTTCAGTTTTTTGGCTGAATTTGAAAATTGGTGTTCTGTTACCTCACTGAGGTCTGGACCAGGCCCTAGATGTCTTAAACAAAGAATTGAGCAGAACACCCAAGAGGTCCTAGCAGGATCAATGATTTATTTTAAAGAGAAAAGACAAGGTTTACTCCCAGAGTGGGAGTGGGCCAGTGAGAAGAGTTCACGGCACCAAAGGGGTTTGGTGTTACAAATTTTAAGTCTTAGGGTTTGGGGTGAAATTGAGAGTTTTGTCTGAGTTATGGCTTCTGCCAGTGAGCAGCTTGACTCAGCTGCTCAGTGGAGTTTTTAATTTTTATGACCCAGAGGGGAACTTCCATGGCATCTGAACTCCTGGGGGAGGGTGTCATATTTTCATCATGAGGGACATAGTGATTAGGGCTGGGGGTCAGCCAAGGGTTGCAGAAACCACTGGGCACATTCCAGGGGAGGCCTGGTGCTGCCTTGTGTTTCATCTTTCTCATTGATCAACTTTTGGAATTTTAATAAAATACATTTTTTAAAAACCCAGTTCTTCATTTTGTTTCTCTTTTCTATTGTTTTTCCAGTCTCTATTTCATTTGTTTCTGCTCTGGTCTTTATTAGTCTCTTCATTTTACAAACTGTAGGCTCAGTTTTCTTTTTTCAAACTTCTTTGAGCTGTATTATGAAGCTTATTTGAGATCTTTCTTCCTTCTCGATGTCATTTATTGCTTATGACCATTAACTGTAATGTGTCAAAGTAACTTGAGGAAGATCAGGAGACTCTTCAGCTTTCCAGCACAGACTCTCATGCACTTTTACTAGTGATTCTGAGCAGGTTCCCAGAATTTGGACCTCAGCCCTGTGTCCAATATTGTATCCTCTGGCTCACCATTGTGCAGAAAGCCATTTTGGATTCCTCTGCCTCTGATTCTGCACTCAGCCATGTAGACTCTTGCCCTTCTGATCCTATAAGGCTACCTAATAAATCCCTGCTATAATTCTATATATAATTTATTTTCATTTTGTTAATCTGGTGAATGCTAACTAATATATTGCAATAAATTTCTTTCTTAGAACTTCTTTTTCTATATCCTATAAGCTTTAGTACATTGTGTCTCCATTTTCATTATCTCAAGATATATGTGTATATATATATATATATATATATATATATATATATATATATATATATATATTTTTTTTTTTTTTTTTTTTTTTTTTGCTTTTTGGAGACAAGGTCTCACTTTGTAGTTCAGGCTGGCCCTGGGCTCACTATGGTGCCCAGGCAAGCTGCTGTGAACTCAGCAATCCTCCTGTCTCTGCCTCCCGAGTGCTGGGATGACAGGTGTGAGCCACCACGCCCGGCATTGTAGTATGCGGTGTTGATTGTTGGTGGGCTTGTCTCCACGCCCAGCATTATATGTGGTTACCGGGGATCGAACTCAGGTCCTTGAGCTTGCGAGGCAGGCGCCAGAACCACTGAGCTAACCCTTTGGCTCCATCTCAAGATATTTTTAAATTTCCCTTTTAATTTATACTTCGGCCCATCTACTAGTTGTTAAATTTGCATGCATTTGTAGGAGTGGGCCTGCTGCCAGGTGCTGGTTTGTGAGGGAAGGCCTCCTCGGTGCAACAGAGCAGCACTCAGGGCAGGGGTTGTGTGCTGTGGGTATTTGCACAGACCCGTCTGCCCTTCTGCCTTCTGCCATGATTGGAAGCAGCACAGCACTTCTCGGAAGCAGAGATGATGCCAGCAACGTGCTCAGTCTCTGGGACTTCCCAGTCTCTACTACCATAGGCCAAAATAAACCTCCTTCCTTTGTAAATCACTGTGTCAAGTGTTCCCCCCTCAGCCACAGAAAACAAAGGCACTATTCCTGCCTCTTCTTGCCGCCATTTTCCTGGAATGTCTTTCCCTATCTTATCACTTACAGTCTGTATATGCTCTTAAGACTAAGGTGAATCTATTGTAAGCTGTATCATGTTGCATTTTTAAAAAATCCACTATCTACTCTGTATCTCTGGATTAGAAAATTTAAATATTTACATTTAAAGCAATTATTCTCCTTCATTCCTGAAGTTTACTACTCTTGGTCAACATTTTTCAGGCAATTTGATTATTATTTTTTAATCCCTTTTAGTGTGATGAAGTAAACATATATCATTAGGTGCAGTACATTCATATTGTTATGCAGTCACTACCACCGTCTCATACCAGAACATTTGCATCACCCTAAAAGGAAATTCCTGCTTACTCCTCATTCCCCATCCCCCATTTCCCACTCCCTATTTCTTCTTTCTTCCAAAAAACACATTTTCTGTAGGTTTCCATCTCTGGACATTTCATGTTAATGAAATCGTGCAATCTGTGGCCTTTTGTGTCTGGCTGCTGTCCCTTAGCATACTGTTTTCAAGTGACTTTTACTTACCTTGAGATACCTTTTAATCTGCTAGGAGTGATAACAAGCCTAGTCTGGAAGGTTCTGTCATCACGTGCAGGGATAATAATGATCAGTGACATAGCTATTCAGGATGGGGGTACTCTTATAAGTTGGCTGGCTAATGCCTAGCAGGGAGCTACCTGCTACAGGTCTGACTTAGGGTCCAGAATCAATGAAAGACACAGCCATTTGAGTTCTCAGTAATTCATCTCATTTTCAATAACTGCTCAGGTAGTTGACAAAATAGTTTTGTTTTTGGTTTTTGTTTTTTTGAGACAGGGTCTTGCTTTGTAGTTCAGGCTGGCTCTGAGCTCACTATGTAGCCTAGGCAAGCTTTGAACTCAGCAATCCTCCTGTCTCTGCCTCCTGAGTGCTGGGATTACAGGAGTGAGCCACCACACCCGGCACTGTGGTATGCAGTATTGATGTTTGGTGGGTGTGAGTCTCCACGCCCAGCATTGTATGTGGTTACCAGGGATCGAACTCAGGACCTTGCACTTGCGAGGCAGGGGCCAGAACTACTGAGCTAACCCTCCGGCCCAGACAAAATAGTTTTGGCAAAAAATAGTTCATTAGAAAACAAGATGTTAATTCCTAGACATTTTTTGTGGTGTTTTTCACCTAACAATCCCTAAAAAATTATAATACTTTCTTTTCTCATTTTGAAATAAATACATAGCACAATGGTAATACAGCATATTTACATATAATTAAAGAGCTGGGTAGTATTCTTCCAAGAAATCTGAACAAATAAACATGAGCCTAACGTAGTTAATCACCACTTAGACAGTTATACTTTTTAGTGCTGTCTTTCTGCCAGCAGCCACACCTTTAGTCCCCATGACACGGTCAAATGCTGAAGGTGCACATTAAGGGCTTGATCTGTTGCTCTCTCTGGGACAAGAATCACTGGTTTTCAAAAGGCTATGTCACATTTTCTTGGCTTTATTTTCTGCCATTTAGGGATGAATGCTACCTATTCACTGCTTTTTAGAGGGCTGGATTAGCTTTTGACATTTAACCCGCTTCTGGAAACTCAAAAAGTAGCTTCATGGAAAGGGAAAATGTGATTTAAGTTGCCTGTTTGAGGATTGGGCAGCATCTGACAGGACAGTGAGGGTAATCTTTGTCTTGTGGGGGCATGACTGAGTGCATGTCATGTAGGGAGTAAGTGTTCTGTACTGTGTGTCTGCATGTAGCTTTGGTTTAGTTTGGATACACAGAAGTGAGTTCTGCTCGATGGTATTTCTCTCAGCCTGAAGGTACTTGTGCATGCTGGGTGATTCTTACCACTTTCTCCATAGCACAGTCTTTCTTACTCTGTGTCCTGACTGTGAATTGCCCCAGATATTCATGGGGGAGAGTTATACACACTGCTGAACTGATTATCCATATTGGCAAAGGAGACACTGGAATGCTCATTTGTAACTTCACTGCATTCCTTCTCCTCATTTCTCAGACCATTTAAACAAATCAATTCAGTCATGTCAAGGACAATTTTCTCTTCACCAATACATCTGTTGAACAATGTAAGAACAAGGTTGACTTCTAAACACATGGTTTCAAATTGTTATCAGTCAAAATGTCCAACCAAAAAAAGAATATCCAACCAAAAGAGCTCAAAGCAATTGGCAGTGAAGGGCACTCATGGGCCCATGGCAAAGATGGTGAGGATAACTGCGGGATGGATTTGATGCCACAATAGCAGGTCATCCACATCCTAGTTGAGAAGGTAGGAGAACTGGCTGAGGGTCCACATGCAACCATGATCCGCTCACAGAAGGCTCCAGATATAAATATGCTGCTGTTGGTCAGATGGCTGTGACAGTTTTCAAGTTACTGAGGGTCAAAATGTACCATAAAATCAATGAAAAAGAACTTCAGTGGCAAACTCTATTAATCCTTTCTGATACATATGAATGGTCAACGGCATAAAGCCCCTACCTGCAGATATATTTCTGGACTCTACTTATGCTATCAAAGATTAGATCTTTAATGTTGTTAAAAACCATGTCTCACCCATGACATAACTGGACCAGCTTGCAAATATGGTAGAGGTGCTCAGTCCTTGGCACCTGCTTCTCCTTGACTATTCACTCATGAGCTGGCACGGGCATGACAAACATCAGAGTGATGAATTCCTGAAGGATGGACCATACCTCCTCTTCATGTGATCCAAGTGTCTGCCAGATGGTTCTTCCTGGCAAGCTTGGTGATGCCCAGGAAGTAGGGCAGCCACTGCCATGTCTTGACATTGATGCATTTGGCCATCTGGAAGGAGGAGGTCTTCCAGTACAGGTGCCAATTCTCCATGTTCTTCCCTGGACCCAGATGCTCTTGAGCAGGATGCTCTGTACCATGTCTGGTATGCCATCATCCACACAGCACAACAGAGACCTCATGAAGATAGCTCTCCGTGAGCTCATCCTCTGTCAAGGAATGAGTTGTTTTCTAAAAATTGATAGTGAAGTGTGTTACATGAGGGGTCCTGTGGTACTGACCTAGCAGTGCTTTCAGAAGAGAGACTGTGTTGTTTGCTGTGTGACTCCTCTACCCTCCTGCCCTGTACAACCCCATGGATTATCACCTCTTCTCACTTAGAGGGCTTCCTGCCAGATCCACAGAGCAGACCCCTCCATAGTTCTCCACATCTTTTCTCTGTCCATCTGCTTGTTATACTTTGCTAGTGTCAGGTTTTAAATGGTTGCAACTAAACCACCAAAACTTTGGAGGACATGTAGCCATTGTTCCGCTAGTGCCCATGCAGAGACCTATTGGTCTGGAAAGGTTGTGTTATAAGTACATAAAAGCAGGTATGTTAAAAGAAGCTTTAAACCATGATGTCATATGGTCAGTGAGAGCTTTCTAGGCTCAGGAAGTTCAAACATGACATGACGCCAGACAACAAGCTGCCTGCTTGAGGGCTGGGTCTTTGGAGGTGCATTGGGCAGAGGTGTGGATGATTTAAGTAAGTAGTAACTTGTGATAAAATTGTTGAGAAGAAAATAAAGCTTTAACAAATCTATTCAGCAAAAACAAAGATAATGTGAAGATTATTTCTCATAATTAAAAGATAAGTGGAAAACGTAGATTTGAAATATTTTTCTGAATGTCAAGGAAAGGAAACAAGCTAGTTTTTAAGAAAATCATAACTGATGATGGTGCATGATGTTGCATTATGAATTGGAGAAGAAGGACCAAAGCCAAAGCTTTGTAGGAAGAATGAAGACATTCCCAAGACCAAAGACAATGTGCTCATCAAAAATTCCAAGTTAAGGCAATTTTGGAAATTGTTCATGCATAATTTATCAGATAATGTCATACAAAACTTGCTGAATGGAAATTGTGTAGTGTTTAAGAGTCTAAATGATGCAAAAGGGGTGAATTTTGACAGATGCTGCATTTTCAGCAAAGCAAGTTATGAGGAGAATGGAATGGGGAGGAGAGAAGAAGGCAAGAAGCAAGGCAAGGAGTGACAGAGCGACAGATGGAGGGAGGGAAAGAGGGACAGAGTCATGGCAGAGCGGGAGGGAGGGAATGAAGGAAGGAAGAAATGAAAGAGACCTGACCTGTGACCACCGTTTCCTCCAGCCTTGAGATTGGGAGGAGTCGTTAGGGGGATGAACACAACCTGTTTCCAGGCAACCTTCTCAGGGAAACTAAAGGCCCGCTGCTATGGATGATTTGCTACCAACACAGAATGGATTTGCTACCAACACAGACTGAAGGGGTATTTCCAAAGGATCAGTGAACAGTTGAAAAATTCATTATACCAACTAACTTGATATAACTTGGAATTTGATGCAACAAGGGACGCTCAGAATTGATAAATCTAGCGTGATAGTGAAAAACTTCAATCTCATTTTACAGTGATGTTTTCAAATTGAATTTAGTGGCATTAAATATTTCAAGCAGTGTGTGTATGTGTATGTATTTGTGTACATGTATGTCTTACATTTGCATGTCATGTGATATGTGTATATGTAGTATATGAATGTTTTACATGTTTTTATAGTGGGTATGGTATACATTGTGTATGTGTGTTTTGTGTATGGAGTTAAGTAATTTGAGTGCTGGGTAAAAAAAAAGTTAAAAATATTTTTCTTAGGCTGGGGTGTGCCTGGTGCTGGCATGCTTGGTTGGCCTGTGCCAGGCCTTGGGTTCCATCCTCAGCAACCCTCTCATGCTTTTCTTTCTCCCTCTGAGAAAGAAACCACATTTCGCAGGCTCATTTGATCATAAGTATTGTTATATTTCAGTTACCACTGCACACACCATGGTGGGACATACTAAATCAAGCAAACTAAACTAAATACTGAGCAATTTCTAACATCTCTACCCTCTCCCCAACCTTGGAAAGAAACATGTCAGAGGCTCAAAAAAGAGTAGTGTGTAGCAACATGAGCCATGTCTCTCCGTAGGATGGGCTCCTGGTGATGGACTACGTTGGAGCCTCTGCGGGTCTGAGAACTCAGGTTCCTTCCTGCCACAGACCAAGGAAACCAGCTAGTGCTCTTGGTGAGAAGTCCAAAGAGACCTTGTGCATCATAAGAGCTGCTGGCACGATGTGCTGGGGGCCTCAAATCCCATTTGAATGAAGTGTCCATTTCCCCACTAAGATGTCAGTGGGAGACTACACACCTGATCTAGATTTGTCTTCCCAGGGATGGTTTTATAGCCAGCTCCATTTCTCCGTGAGGCCTGACACACAGTGGTAGAGGGTTCTGTGAAAAGCTTTTGCTGCTTTTCTATAAGTTCCTCTCAGCCTCCCTCCCTCTCTGAGTGCAGCTGCACTAAATCTCAGCAGTAGAGCATGAGAGGAAAACCAGGCCACAGACTAGAACCTGTGGGTGGGCTTACCGTTTCCTGGACTTGGTGTCTCAGCAGGCAGGTGGGGTGCACCTAGGGCCACCACGGCAGGGAGTGGCAAGGATTCCACCAGGCACCTGGAGCAGGACCTTGAGAACAGAGTCTGAGTCGTAGGGCCTCTGGCTCCCTAGGAAAGGACACCATTACTCAGAGGACACTCTGGAAACTGTGAGGCCTCACGGGAATTTCCCTAAGGAGCTATATTTTCTTGTTTTCCTTTAGATTGATAATGTCCTACCCTTGGCCTGTACTCACCTGCTAGCTATGCTGCTTCAGGAGAAATGACTATGTGGAGTTAGCAGCTGTCCGTGTGTGCAAACCCTGGGTTATACCAGGTGAGGGCTGCTCTCCAGCCATGTGAGGGACTCAAACTGCAGGCTTTGCATTAATGTAACTGGAGGGAACATCATTTAGTAGCTCCCTATGAAAGTTCAAAGTGGCCTGTGGGGTAGGAGGACTCTCCTTTGGTGGAGCAGAATCATGTATCTTTTATAATAATGGAGAAGTGATGCTAATTTTTGTGTGCTGTTGGGGATGGAACGCAGCACTTGGTGCAAATGAAGTAAATCCCATGACACAGCTACATTCCAGCTGCACATTCACTATACAATTTCTAGTTCAAACAGATTTGCCCAAGAAGTTACTCATCAGTTCTGACTGGAATATGTAGAGCAGACCTGTGTGGAAGTGGAAGGTATATTCCTCCACCTGACCTCACACCTGTCCTCCCAATTATATGCAGCTGCTGGGGTCAGGCTCTAGGCCATGAAGGCCGAGATGCAGGCCCTATGCAGATGGCAAAGGCTCAGACATGGTGAGGACTAACCTATCCAGTTCTTGTGCAGAAAAGAGCAGTACCTACCTGGTACCCACAAGTTAAAGAGGAAAGGTTTAATTCAGGTTTCAGTTCAGAGTGAACTTCTTCAAGGCAGGTTGGCATGGTAGAGAGGCATGGCAGGGGAGAAACAGTCCATGGCATGGCAGGCAGGAAGCAGAGTCCCCTTTCCCTATTTATTCTGTCCAAACTGCAATCCTATTGGTTGGTACCGTACACATACAGGGTATATGCTCCCTCTTCAGTAAGCCTATTACCCACATTCAGAACTGTGCTCAATTAATCAGTGAATTAATCCAGCATTGTACACCTATGATCCAGTCCCTCCAGAATCCCCACCTATGCGTGCATGAGGCTTTGGAGGGACATGTAGGTGTAAGTCATCACATCCCACTTTTTGTATAGCATCCCATTTTTAAAATTTGAATCTTTATTGGTACATTATATATACACATCATGTTCACACACAATACTGAGAATTTGTACCAGCACATGACACAATTTAATTCTCATTTTTTCCATTCCCCCACCCACCCTATAACCCCCATCCCCAAATACATAAGCTTTGTTTCCCTTTTTTATCACCATCACGTTTTTTCTTCCCCTTGTTACTTACCTATACCCCTTTCCCTTTGAATATTTTCTATTTCACAATATCTACCATATATTCTAGAGTTCACTTACATCTTCAGTTTCTCATACTAGAGAAAAGATACGATATTTACAGATCTGTGACCTACTTATTTCACATTGTGTCACAAAATAGAGTAAGTTCTAGACTTTTACCCTAAATGTTTAAGTCAGTATCTGTGTGTGTGCATATATATCAAACATATTTGGATATTAGACCTTCCAGCCTATAACAGTCAAGATGTACTGGTGGTAAATTGCAAAAATAATATTAGAAATGACAAAAATGTCTGCTTACATCGCATAATTAATGGAAGATACAAATAGCTCAACAAGACGTAGCATCCTGGAGCACTGAAAAGGCAGAGAACCCTAGCAAGGCCCAGAAGGCACAAGCTTGTATTAATAACAATAAAAAATAAAAATAGCTGAAATTACCCAAAGGCAATTAAATTTGGTCTGCACTATACAGAAGGAAATACAAAGGAATGTATAATATGCTATAAAGCATGCAAATATATCATTAAAAACATGACACTTAGCTAGCTACCAATATTTGCTTCTTTTGCAGCCAGAAGCTGACCTTGTCACTGAGCTTCCTCAGACTTACATGTAAACTTGGATGGACTGGCCCGAAGGAGAGTCACCAGGGCCAGAAGCTTCATTCTGAAGCATTCCCTCACTCCTGAGAAAAACCAAGTTTGGAGTTATGGCTCTCAATCCTGCTGGGAAGCTACAATGACTTTAAGTGCTATATAACTATAACATGTAAGCAGCAAAAGTTTAAGGCAAAATAAATTACAGATGTGTGGTTATATTCATAACTTCATGATTTCCAACTTGAATTCCTATTTCCTTGTGAGGAAGTCTGAGTTTTTCTAGGGTGCTCTGGAGGTGGGGCTTAGGAGCAGATTTCTAATGAGGGTAGAGGACACAAAGAAGGTTGGTACCTTGTGCCTGCAGACACTGAGAGCTCACTTATTATGAAGCCTGATAGCCGAAGTCCCCTCGGCCAAAAGGCTGAGGCCAGACCACCACACACATGCTATTGAAAGGAGACCATATCACATTCAGCTGTCTGTCCAGTCACTGCTCAGGAAGGAGATGGTAGTATGATGTCATCACAGTGTTTCCCTTGGGAAAGTTCCACCAGGGCTCTTCATGAATCCTGGAGCAAGCAAAGTATTCAGTGGGACAAGACTGACCAGCTCCAGGGGCTGAGCAGGAAGTTGCCTTTTGTTTCCTGGAGTCAAAGCAGTGAGACATATTGAGTACTTTGGACTTGGTTACTACAGAGTGTGGCCCCTGTGAGAAATTAGTAAGGTGAGGTTAGTCACTACCTCTAGGAAAACATCAACCGTGGTTTAAATAGCCACTATCTAGCTCAATTGCAAATACAACTAGAAAAAAAGAAAACATACCATGTCTTTGAACTCACCACCAGATGCATTTTAAAAGATGAAAAATTCTTCTTTCACTGGCTTTAGCCTCAGCTGATTTAGCCACAGTGTGTTTGTACCTAATAAAGTAGAGCCAGCCTCCTGATTCTTTAGAAGCTACTGTCAAGCATATTATTAGGTTATTAATGCAATTATGGGGTTTCCTGATCTCTGAGTTTGGCCCTGGCTGCAAATCCTCCTGGCCCAGGAAAGGTGAAGGCCCATCTTCTCTGGATCTTGATGATACTTTTGGGCTTGTGGGGCTGGTGGGAAAAAGTCAGCTCAGAGCACCATGCCTGTGGTGAACCCTGACCTCCAGACCCCAAAGTCGCTCCTGTGGTGCACAAAGGACGACTCTCTGGCCAGGGTCCTGGAGGAGGGCTTGGAGCCAGGCTCCCTGCAAGTCACGAGTTCTCATACTTTCTTCCTCCAAAAATAGGCTCTCATGACAGAGCTGGGATCCACTCTTTTTATTTTTTAATTTTTATTAGTATATAGTTGTGGTACACAATGATTATATTCACTGTAGGGGGTTGGTACATGTACACAACACATTCAATTTTCCTTTGTTTCCCTTTTTCTCTAGTCTCCTTTTAACTTTCTGTCATCAGATTCATTTATTTATGAGAACTTATACAGTTAATTATCATATTACACATGGAAAACCAGACTAATAGGCCAAAAAACATATAAAACATGTGAGATAACTGGATTAAGTCAAAGTACACTCTTAGATATACTGTTCACTTCTTTGTATTATCTGTCACATATATATGTGTGTATATATATATATATACATATATATGTGGTAGTATACCTGTGTATATATGTGTATAATGTATATGTGCATATGTGTGTACATATGTATGTGTATATATATATTGTTTCATATAAGAGAAACTATATGTATTTGTGCTTGTGTATCTGAATTACTTCACCTAATGTCATGGTCTTAAGGTGCATCCATTTTCCTACAAATGACTCAAGTTTATTTGTTTCTTTGTTTATACTTTATCTTTTTAGCACATTCACTGTCAAAAAGACAAGCAACTCCAGGTGACTTTGCACTTGACTGGGTTCAAATTCAAGTTTTAAGCAGTATAATTTATCTTCATACACCTCAGTCATCACTGAACTGAAATATTTGGGGATCAGGAAGAGGTTTCCTTTTAGGGGCCCATGACACCAGTTGTTAACAAAGCTGTTTCTGCCAACATAGAAAACTAGTTTCTCTATGAAAACATCAGCCTGTGAGCATGAATTGTGCTAATCTTTACACTTGACATTAGAAATAAAAATTAGACATGTCACCATTAAAAGACTTCCACTTTCATTTCTGGAAGTTCCTCTGGCTGTGTTGGGTATTCTGAGTTTTACTTTGTATAGTTTGTGCTTTGTACAGTTTGTATCATTTATCTCTTCTGATTAGATTTTCTTAAATTATTTTCTATTAACAGCCTCCACCTCATCCACCTTGCAGTACTGTAAACACCCAGGACATGAAAAAGCAAACAAACTAAAAGAATAGAAGGAAAAAATATGGAAACAAAGCTTTTGTAAATAAGGAGTGGGGGAGGGGCTAAAGGGAAGGGAGGGGAGTGGGGGAAAAACGTCAAGATATATCATGTTCAGGACAAAATCCCTATGATGAATGTTATCATTATGTATATCTAAAACATACCAATAAAACTTTTAGAATGCAAAAAAGGAAAGGAAAGGAAAAACTTCCACAGGCCATTCTGCTAAGAATATAAACCTGCACATAGCTCTTATCTCACCCTACTGCCAACCACAGCAGATTTTAAATTAGAAGTTAGTTGTTTAGACACTCAAAACATCCTCTCTTAATTAAACAGGAATGTACAGTGGTTGTGTTTCCGGAAGAGGGCAGTCAGTCTGGAGCACTTAGTTTAGGAATGGCCCTTGTCTCGTCTGCCTGCTTCCCTGGTGCTGTGTAAAGTTTATAATTGTGTTTTGTAGCTCATGTGGGAAGACAAAATGCTTCTCTCAGTAAAACTATATCTAGTCTAGGTTTTTTTTTTCCCTGTAGGGGCTGAATAATACCAGGGATTAAACTCAGAACCTTACACTTGCCAGGCACGTGTGGCACCATTGAGCTACATCTCGGGGCCTAGTTTTTTATTTGACCAATTTAAATAGTTCCTGCATTGATGTTCTTTTGAATAAAAGTGTGTATTGCTTTAAACCCAGAAAAATTATTCCAGGGCTTAGTTCAGCTGTAAAGTATTTGACTACCGAATAATTATTTTATTGGCAAAATTATAGAACAAGAAGAGTTTTTTTTCAAGAGGAAACCATCTCCAGGCAAAAGCCACCAGTTATGCTGGCCCAGACCTGAGAGCTCCTGCCCCTGAGCTCATCTCTGTCAGCCTGATCAGATGAACCCACATGAAGTTCAAATGACGCCACAGTCCCAGCAAATGTGAAGCTGGTCTCCTCTCCACAGACATGGGACATGGGTTTGTTTCAGCCAGTGGTGTCAGGTCTACACATCTTTCCTGGCCTTCAGACCTTCCTTACTGGGCTGCTGCCCCCAGGGAATATCGCCAGCCTCATCCTTTGGACTCAGAGGCATCAGGCTCAGTGTTCTGCCCTGTCTCAATGGCCCTACCTGTGGAGCCAGCATAAAGGCTCCTCCTTTCTGGTTCTGCCTTTCCCTTGCTGTGGATTTCTCTCTCTTCAGGTCACAGTCACCTACTGGGAGGCCTTAGGATCTCTCCTGGGCCTCAGCCATCCTTGTCCCCACATAGCACTCTGCACAGGCCACTTTCATCCTCTTACCTACCTCTGGTCCTCTAAATGCTGGCTGCTCAACGACGTGTAGTCTCAAGTCCCTGGAATCCCCTCTACCCACAGAGGGGCCCATCTGAGTTGGGCTTTCCTCTCTCCTTTGACCTCATACAATCATCACGCAGCCCGTAGAGGTCCCTGACACAAGTTGGAGGCCCCTAGGTCCCCTAAGGAGGCTCTATGGTGCCCCTCCTGGTCAGAGCTGTACTCACTGCTCCTGGCCATCCTGTGCCCCAACTCTGGCTGTCATTTCAACCGATGTCACCTTCAGCCAGGCTTGGGTAGCAGAGGCAGGGCCCTGGTTCAGTGGGTGGGTGTTGTGGGATGCTTCAGCTGCTGCCCAGTAGGCCAGAAACAGTAGCACACAGAAGTGTGAGCTGTTTGACAATACTCAGTTGCTGTCTGCACGAAGGGAGGCCATCCCCACTCCTCCCGGGACTCTGGCTTCTCAGATGCCCAGGACCTGAGGACATGCTTAGGAGCAGCAAGGGAACAGGGCCCAGGAACAACAGACTGCTTCAGAGAAGGACGTAGGAGCTGCATGATCCCCCCCGTGGAGGAGGCTGGGCAAGTTCTAATCAAGCAGAAGGGAAGCAGCATAGATTTTCTAATTAACAAAACAAGAATAAATGTAATTCATAATGTAATCAGGAAGGTGTTTTTCTTTCCAAGGTTGATATGTGCACTCATAAATTATTACTATCTTCCAGCCCTGTGTGCAGGTAAATTTTATAAAATTGAAGTGTAATTAAATTCTTCCACCTTAACTGTCTTTGTGAGCATAAAACGAAGGGTACATTTAGTAGCTGTTTTATTTGGGCAAGGGGTGCAGCTAGGGAAGTACTTTCTAGGTGTGCATTACCTTATTTAGTGATTTAGTCAATCCTGAATTTATTCAACATTTTAACATCTGTTCCTTAAGTGGAAATGCTCACATGACCAGCCAAGACACTGTGCTCCCTGTGGCTGGCTGTCTGGCTGACGAAGGAAGTGACCCCGAGGCCGGAGGCCAGAGGCCGGAGCCATGGGACTCTGGACACTGAAAAAATCCAGGGCCTGCTGACCTGATCGGAACACCTTACTGCTTCCCGGGTGGGCTAGAGGAATACACTTTTCCCAGCCTGCGTTGTCCATGCTCAGCCTCCATCAGCTTCCCTGGATTTCATGTGGCCCATTTCTCTCCCCAGCTGAAATCTCCACGTGAACCAGGTTCTCAGATGCAGGAAATTTTGAAGACAGTTTGAAGACAGCTGATTCTCCTAGTGGCAATCGCCCAGAGCCTGGTCTTCGTGGTCCAAGTCCAGCGTTGTT
Organism: Thryonomys swinderianus; assembly: GCA_004025085.1. NCBI lineage: Eukaryota > Metazoa > Chordata > Mammalia > Rodentia > Thryonomyidae > Thryonomys > Thryonomys swinderianus. The sequence continues at coordinate 350 of PVIC010011782.1, read as the reverse complement.
GTCATCTCACACTAAAGGAAATGATGTGCTTTGTGGTTCTCTGTGTCCAGTTATGTGGACCTACTGAATGTCCACCACTGTGACAGAACCCCATCGCCAATCTCTACTGGGCACCAGGACATGATTCATCCACATGCCCGCCTGGCAGGATCAAGAGGAAGTTCAGTACATTGTGCTGTTAAATCACAATTTGGGTGAAGTCCAAGGAACCTCTGAGCCAATAAGCAAAATTGTCATCACTTTATTTATTGTGCCTCCATCTTCTTCCAAAGGAAGGACACAGAGTCACTCCCCAGGCAGTCAGTGGAGAGACAATCATCTAAAAACCCAAGGGGAAAGAACATGAAAAC
>PVIC010011781.1:0-40835 GCA_004025085.1 Thryonomys swinderianus | reverse complement strand
GCGAACTCAGCAATCCACCTGTCTCTGCCTCCCGAGTGCTGGGATTACAGGCGTGAGCCACCACGCCCAGCATTATATGTGGTAACCGGGGATTGAACTCAGGTCCTTGCGCTTGCGAGGCAGGCGCCGGAACCACTGAGCTAACCCTCCGGCCTTATTTTTTTAATATTAATAATTAATCCAAAATTTAAAATTTTCTGAAAAGCTGGAAGTACATTCAACTGACATACCCATGAGTTTGCTCAGCACAGCACAGACCTGAAAATACCATTCTTGGATGTCATGCTGGGCAATGAACCCAAAGCCCTTCATGGAGCTACCTCTGCATTTTTATTTTGAAACAGTCTCAGTATACTGCCCAGGCTGAACCCAAGCTTGCAGTCCCCCCTGCATTAGCCTCCAGAGGTGCTAAAATTAGAGGTATATGCCACCACACCCAGTAAACATATCCTAAATATCAGGAAACAATAAATAAAGTCAGCAGAACTTTTTAAAACTCGAAAAGCTAGGGCCAGAGATTTAGCTCAGTAGTTCCAGCACCTGCCTCGCAAGCACAAGGTCCTGAGTTTGATCCTGGTAACCACATACAATGCTGGGCATGATGACTCACACCCACCAGCAATCAATACCACATACCATAGTGCCGGGCGTGGTGGCTCACACCTGTAATCCTAGCCCTCGGGAGGCAGAGACAGGAGGATGGCTGAGTTCAAGGCTTGCTTGGACTACCTAGTGAGCTCAGAGCCAGCCTGAACTACAAAGTGAGACCCTGTCTCAAAAAAAAAAAAAAAACTCGAAAAGCTAAATTTTTTTCTTAAACATACATTTTAAACTGTTTTTACAGTCAAGAAATACAACACAAGGGTCCAAACATTCCTTTCTCTTTAAGAATTTTAAGAAAAGAAAACTCAAGTCAACCTGGATTGGGTGGCAAATACCTGTGATCCCAGCATGTAAGAGGCTGAGGCAAGAGAATCACTGCAAGTTCAATTCAGTGTGAGCATGGGCTACATAATGAATTCAAGGCCTCCCTGAACTACACACCAATATCTTGTCTCAAAAAGATTCAAAAGAGGGCCGGAGGGTTAGCTCAGTGGTTCCGGCGCCTGCCTCGCAAGTGTAAGGACCTGAGTTCGATCCCTGGTTACCACATATAATGCTGGGCGTGGTGGCTCACGCCTGTAATCCCAGCACTCAGGAGGCAGAGACGGGAGGATTGCTGAGTTCGCGGCGGCTTGCCTGGGCACCATAGTGAGCTCAGGGCCAGCCTGAACTACAAAGCAAGACCCTGTCTCCAAAAAAGCAAAAAAAAAAAAAAAGATTCAGAAGAAAATTTTCAATACTGGAAAAATGTTGCCTTAACATAATTGGCAATTTATCGTTCAATTCATTAACAGTGCCACCACAAATACCAACAGGAACTGTAGTGCGAACAATATGGCAATCCTAAAACCTTAAAATCACTATCTGGTTTTAACACATTTCTTTCACTCCTTAAGAGTGTGCAATCTTTTCTGAAACTTAAAAGCGACGGTGGTGTTCCTCACCGGAGCCTAAGTATCCCTTCCCAGGGATACTTCCCAAAGTACATCGACCCCTATCGCCTGAGCAGTGCCCGTTCCAGTGCACTACTACACAGTATCTGCGACGTTTCACAGCCAAGTTCAGATACAGAGAACTACAAAAAAAAAAAAATCTAGAATTGTTTCAGCCTCAATTCCTTACCGTCTTCATTGCTTACAAGGCAGAAACTCCAATGATCAAAAAAAATTATCTCACTGATCAACTACCAACTGAAAACATACTCAGAAGTAAACTAAGACGTTCTCCAAGTCACTTGAGGGCAACACAACCTCCTCTGGTATTCAGCCACAACAAGCTGAGACGTGGCCTGACGCGGCCTCTAAGCAGAGCCTTCACCATCAAGTCAGGGCCGAGCCCCAGACCCTCCCGGTGGCAGGCACCACGCCGTTATCGGTCGGCGGCGGCAGCTGCAGGGTGTCTACCAGAAAGCTTGAGGTGTAGCAGAACGGCTCCCCTCACACATCTCAACAGTCGTCCCAAGCCCTGCCCAGCGAGTGAGCAACAGGAAGTCTTCAGCTACTGCGGCAGACAGGCACAGGCCCTGGAGGGGAAAGGGACTACGTGCTCTGCCCCCACCCCTGTGGCCAACGTAACCTCGAACGTGGGGTGCACGCATCTTCTGCCGCCCACCCGACCCCCGCGGCCCGAAAAACTCTAGACTAGGGACGACTGACACTTGAGAGTGAGCGCGCCTGGGTCACGTGACGCCGGGCAACACGCGCTTTTCTCCATACGCGCGGCCGGCCCACCCGCGGCGGACCTACGGGGCTAAACCTTGGCCGGGGCCCCGAGGGCGGGGCGAAAACAGGCCGGGGGCGGAGCCGGCGCGAGGGGCGGGCCTGAGCGGGCGGGGGAGGGGCGGGTGGCCGCGGGTGCTGCCAAGGTGGGGCGGCGGTGACGGTTGGGCGCAGGCCGGCGCGGCGCGGCGCGCGGCGGGGTGTTTACCTTGATGCACCGCGACGCTGCAGCCGTGCCCGTCGCAATAAACCAGCGGGTTCTCGGCCCAGCCTCTCTCGTCTGAGCAAACGCAACAGCCTCCAATCATCTCCTTCATACTATGGGAGACCTCGTCCTCCAGTGACACGGGCCGGTCGCTAGAGACCATCTAAGAGGGAGTTGGGGGGACCATTAAAAATCACAAGCAAGCCATGAGCGCTCTCCCAACCCGCGCCCACCGTCCCGTCCCGGCGCCCCGCGCCCACCCGCCGCCCGCCGGCGCCGCTCAGTCACTCACGTTCCGCGCTGGAGTCAGGAGCCATGTCCTTGCTGACTCCCCCACCTCCCCGCCGCCGCCGCCTGCTCCCTGGCGGCCTCCTTCCCCGCCTCCGCCCGGCGTTAGCGCTGGCGCCCGCCTCGGGCACACATAATCCGGGAGGCCTCCGCACAGGCGCACTGGGGGGGGGTTCCCGCGGCGCCCCGGGCGGCGAGGGAGGGGACGCGGCTGCGCTTCCTCCTCCGAGCGTCACTCGGCGTGCGCGCCCGCCCTGCAGCCAGCGTGAGGGAGGTGGCCCCGAGAGGCGAGGCCTGCGTGCGCGCCGCCGCGGCCGACCCAGCCCCAGCCCAGGCCCTTCTCCTCCCCCGCGCCGTTCTCCGGCGCAGCCCAGGCTGAAATGTGAGGAGGACGAGGGCGAGTGCGCGCGGAGGCCGACGCGAGGGCGCGCACGCGAGGGCGGGGACGTTGGGCCGCCGTCGGCAGTGCGGGGCGCGCGGGCTGCGCGTGCGCGTCGAGAGTGACCCGGGAGAGAACTCGGGGGGGGGGGCTCCCCCCAAGGGCAGCTCCCGACCTTGGGAACCAACCTGACAGCCTTCTCTTCCCACACTGGCCGGTAGGTGAATATGGTTGGGAGCGTACACCGTCTTCCATGAAGGGTGTAATGAAGCATGGCTTCCTGCAGTTGGCCACGCTAACTTCACAGCGCTGCCGCAGCCTCTCCACCCATTAAATTCACATCCTGGATTCCACCCAAAGTTCTCCCGTTGGAAGTGTTACCAGAGCTGCCGCCCACTTAAGTACCAAGTTGACCCCACTGACAAATGAAAGTGCATCCAAGAAGGTCAAAAGCTGGTGTTAGGGACCCCAAGACCATTCTCTGCTTGCTGTGCAGGAGTACAAGTGGGTATCAGGAATTAGCAATATAATGGGATCTGGAAAATGTAGTTCTAGGACAAAATAGGTTCTGGCCTGTCACCGATGGATAATTAAGACCCTAAGACAGTATAGTCCGGTTCTGATTGTGGAGCTGTCTTACTCTTTTCTCCTACTTTTACTATTGGAAATGTGAAGTCATTTAAGGGGCAGAGAGACGGGAGCTTCCTCCTCATACACGAATAGAAAATAGATTAGGCCTATCTGAATAATTAGCTGGATACTAAGTAGTTTTTAAGCTGTAAGATCTCCCACGGTTGCCTCATCCCTATGGATACATGTAAACCAAGTATTGATTTTAAGCAAAAAGTGTCCAGTCATAGAAGTTTAGCATGAAATGGGAATTATGGATTGATTGTTTAAATGACAAGCATAGTTACAGGGAGAATTCATGGCTTAGGGTTAATAACCTGCAGGTACAAAATGGTTTATCAGGAATTAGCCCCCTATAATGTGATCTGGAAAATGCACTTATACCATGCTAAAGGATGGAGGGACACAAGTTCTCGTCAGTCACCAAAAAATAATGTAATGGTTTAAGCTTCAAAAGCGTTCCAAATGTTCTAAAGAAGAAAAGACTAGTGTCGCTTTTTTCTATTTCACATTAATTGCTAGAATGATACTATGATGTAAGCACAGATTACCCAATATATTAAAATGCCTTAAAAGTTAAATGAGATATCTGTAGAAATGGAAACTCCCAAAGCTTACTGATATAGAGAAAATGTCCACCAAAGAGACACAAGGATGATTTGGAAAAGGTGACTACAGGATTACAGAATATATGGCAACAATTAATAAGTTTTGGGACCTATAATAACGTTCTTAGAATGACCTGCAAACAAAAGTATAGTTTCTGTGTATCCTAACTACACAGTATTCAGTGTTTTATCTTGCCCTTATAAAAAGTCTACCTGTTCAATATCTAATTCCTGTTCCAACTCCTAATGTAATGCTGAGTTAAAATCAATGTGAAACTTCTTCCCTTTGCAAACACTGCAGTCAAGCTATCATCCACTAAGTTATTTTAAAATACATTCATTTTATATTTAATGTATTGGAGCCTACTTCTTTTGATGGAATTAATTTGTATGCAAAGAATGAGTATCTTGCCTTATCCTGTACTGTGCAATAAAAGAAAAACACGTTCCCTTTCCAATACAAAACAAAGAAATTGTTATTTCTAACAGGTTTTTGAAATTTAAACAAATAACAAAATTACTCCATTTATAGTATGTTTATATATATAATAGTATCTGAGGCAAAAATTATAAAAGAAATTGAAAATAACTGCACAAATTTTGACAAAATATAATTCTAAGTACTTAAAGCTGATTTCTACATAACATAATGTATTGAGTTATGAAAATAATTAGGAAAAATGGATATAAAAGATAATTTTCATTTTAATTCAAGTACCAGGTATAGAACTTTTTCTTATAAACGTGATGAAGCAAACATTCTTCTACAAAATAATAAATGAAAAGGAAGAACTGCAGACAGTAAAATAACTCAAAATACAGGGAATTATTTATTCATTCAGCAAATATTTATTGAACATTTAATGTGTCCCAGACTGTTTTGGATATAGAAACTACAATGAAAAGTTGCACTTGTCTTTTATTTGATGTAAATAGTCATTTAAAATGTATGACACTTTGCTAAATATGCTAATTACCACCTCAGAGTGGATAAAACTTATAATTAGTTTGCCAAAATTGCTAAAGCTCAAGTAAGTTTTTAAAAATACATAATGGTGAAAAATAAATTATTATATTTATAGAATCACTTCATAGAAAATAACTTAATCTTACTATTACCATTTAAATCTAATTCCATATCCCCAAAATATCCAAGTATATCTAGTATCTGTAGACTAAAACAAAAGCCTATTGTCTCTAATAACCTTCATATAAAACCACTAAAACAATACTCGTTCATCTATTTCTCTAAAATAATTATCTGAGGCAAACCACAAAAAAACTCAAATAAAGTATTTTATGTTTAACCTCTAACCCTACCATAATGAGAAAATGTATTTCTACTCTATGGGTAATATATCTTCTTATAATTTTCTTTAGTCCCTAACCAAGGCAGCAGTTTTTTGAATTTCCTTTTCCATAATCATTTACATAAGTAGATGCTGTGAAAGAAATATTTAAAACTACATTTGGTTCATATGTTAACATTGCTTGTATTAATTGCCTTTCTAAATTAAAGTTTTATATGCCTATTTGTTCATATTACATTTAGTTTATGAGACCCATTGTTAAAATACATTTCTATAGTGAGGTATTGAGTGCTCGCTTCGGCAGCACATATATAGTGAGGTATTGAAATTAGGATATATTTATCGCTTCTCGGCCTTTTGGCTAAGATCAAGTGAAATTAGGATATATTTCTATATGGCTGAAACTATTTAATACATGTTCCTTACCTCAAATTCCTAAAACTTAGTTTTATACAATAAACAATTAAAACTCATGTATTATTAAACCCCATTAGAAACTATAATTTTGTTTCTAAATGACTTGAAAAATTCAAAAGGCAATTCCTTATCTGTAGACTTTCAGATATATCCCCTTCAACATACATTGATTCTCAAGTTTTTACATTTTATGCAGTGTATCATAAGGCATGTGTATTTATGGCAATTTGATTAAAATGTATTTCTGCAACTGGTTTTGTTATTTACCTCATAGATCCAAACCCACACATGATGCCTTTATGTATCATGTATTCAAATTTTCACTAAAGGGTATTCAATTAAATTTTAGTTAAGATTCTTTTAATGGCTTTTGGAAGATTTCATTTAATAAAGCATGATTAGCTGTGAGGCTAGATTTTTTTTGTTTTTCATTCACAGTAGCACCTACCAAGTGTCTTGCACTTAGTAGGCCCACAATAAATGTTTCATTAATGTACAATATTGATACTTAAAAGCTAATTGCAGTTTGAACTTCAGTCTTTGGAATAAAGCAAGGCTTCATTTTGTATGCACATTTTAAGATTTGTAAGTCATGACTGACAAAAATTTTCAGATAAATTAGTTTCTTTCAAGATTTTCACTATTTGAAATTAATATTTGTGAAATATTCTTGCCAGATAACAAAATTAGAACTGTCTACATTTAAACAGGTCTAAAATGCTAACCACCTTTCATATAAAAGTCATCATTGCATTACTAAACAGATTCTAAAAATCATAATTGTTTGCATAATACATTTATTTTTGGAAAGTTTGGTTAATGTTCATATTTAAAACCTGCATAATCTAAATTAAAAATATTTTTAATAATCAAGGTCTAATATTTACTTTAAAAGGGTTTGGCTTAGTTAAGCTTGTATGTAGCTTCAGAGCTCTTCCTTTTGCTATAAAATTGATCTTAATTGGCTGCCTTTACATTCGGGGGGGGGAAAAAAACCTTGTAATTACCAATAGAAAAATAGTATCTCAAAAATGCCTTTAGATCTTCCAGATGTTACATAAATCTCAAACATTTCAGAGTTGGACTTTTTTTTCTGTAATGCAACAATACTTATATGTGTTACTCTGACTCCTCAGGGTATCATGAATATAATGCTAAGCATGAGAATGTAAGATCCATGCTCCATTTTTTACTGATACTGAAATTTGCATCTGTGTTATAACTAAAGTGTGATTCAAGTAACATATTTAGGTATGTTTATAGTATACAATAAGTGAAAAAGATTCTGGACATGGAAAGAGGAAAATCAGTTTGTAAAATGGAAGAGAATGGTGAAAGAAATGAAACATTTAGAACTGCAAAAAAAGAAAGAAAAAGAAATTAAACTGAATTGCTAAATAGTATTTAGACCAAAGAAGGTCACTTTTTAAGATTTAAATGTTTTCCTCTCTGAACGGGAAGGGGCCACTGCTTACCAAATCCAGAAAGAAGCCCAAGAATATGTTAATTAAGAGCATTGTATCCCGGAAAGAATAAGTTTGACAAATTCATTTTTTATTCCCTCAATTAATAAACTGTCTAGGACATCTTATATTTTTAAAAATCTATAATGTAGACATTTACCTCTTGAAATTGTACAGTAACAATGTCAAAGACAAACGCAATCCCACAGGGTGAATCTTACCAAGCTCAGCCTTCCTGGCAAATTAAACCCACAAGCTTCAGATCACTTTTTGTCAGTCTTTACCGTAGTGATTGCAAGATAGAAAGTAGGTAGTTTTTATATGTTGGCACATTAGCCCAATTAAAAAAGCAGTGAAGGTGAGTGTAAGCAGAAGTGGAAATAAAACAACATAATGCTAAAGAAAGGTATCACAAAGACTGACCAGGAAAGCTACTTATGCTCTTGATCCCCACCCCCATTCAGGCCTTTTTCCCTCCTATTTGTTTTCTCACAAGTATATCTTGTCTTGTAACTATTTTTTTTAACTTTAAATGAAAAACACCTGAAATGATAAAAGGTGTAAAAAGACTGACATTCTATCAACTACATAAAAAATAAACTTATAAAGCCAATCTAAATATCCAAAGGCTTATAAGTAAAAATGTAAATTGAATACAAGCAGTGGAGGAACCTGGAGGTGTGTGGAATAGTATGAGACGATTGAAAATACTTAATTTTCAGCCCCGATTTTTTTTCTGTTCAAACCCTATCATACACCTCAAATGACTTTTTGCATAAGAATTTCCTCTTTTACCTAGAAATAACTAAATGATTTTCCACGTGGAAATGCAAGTTTAGAAAGAAACACCGCAAAATGAAAGTGTTACAAAGCAAACAATTCCTATAGCATTACAAATGCAAAATCAGAACCATCACTACCTTTAACTGACAAGGGGTTTTTTCGAGCAGATGCTAATTATGAACATATCATCTGTTAACTTCTTTCTTGTAATTCAAAACTCTTGGCAAATGTTTTCCTGATGACGTGTAAATATAATATTCTACTGTAGATCAATTCTAATTGCTTTTTTTAAACCCACCTTGGGAAACAGCTGCATAATATACAGACTAGTCGTGAGTATTTTAGAAAGAATTTCCGCAAAATCTACCATACTTCTAAGTCGAAAGTATTCTCTGGGCCTCGTAAGGTCTGAGCCATAGGATTGAAATTATTGCTTCAGCTCTTTATGCAGCACGATGATTTTGGTCTTGTGTGCAAGACTGCCGATCACTTGTTGGAAATCTTCATTTTTTTTTAAACTATGACGTTCGCCCAGAAATATTTTTCCCACATGCCTCACAAAGAAAAACAAGCAGTTTCTTAGGTTGGGTTGCAATTATTTGTTTCCAAAATGTGTTGGAAAGACAGCTTAGACGTTTTTCCCTTTGAAACTCAGCTATTTTGAAAATGCATTTCACCGTAAGAAAAAGAGCCCATTTTTGTTAGGACCAGCTTCAACCCCTGTAAAATCAAACTCCTTGAATGCAACAAAGAGCTGAGTAATAACCAACTGGAACAGCGAAACGTGCTTTTCCGAACTCCTCTGAATTCTCTCATTTTTGAATCCTTCTGTTTAGAACTGTTTCAGATATTACACAATCAGCTCTAACTCTTCAGATCCAGAAAACATTGTATTTTCGCTCATCTACTGATCACTTTATAAAATTATCTATGCTGCTTTCCTTTTTCCTAGACTGTGAGTCGCCCGATCGCCCAGCGCCCTCCCATTTAGCAGCACACCGCAAAGCCTCCTTCCTACAAGGTGTTTCCTAGCAAACCTCTCGCTGGCGGTTCACACACTAAAACTTGCTGGCCGGCCCGACGGAAGCTTTAGGGAGTTCGGGAAGGACACGCTGGCCGAGCAGCAGCGCGAGGACCGAACAAAAGGGGCGGTAGGGCCGAGCCCGGCGCCGGCTCCCGCTTCCTCCGCCCGCCCGCCCGCCGGCCGACCTGACGAGTCACCCGCCCCAGGCCCTCCCTAACCGCCTTCTCCCGTCGCCGCCGCTCCCCTCCTTCCCCGCCTACAACCCCGTGCTTTCCTTCCGCGATTCCCGCTTTCTCGGCCGCAGTCTCCTTAACATTATTTTGCTGAAACCAATTGAAAAAAATTCCTCTTTTGGATTTTTCACAAGGGGCTGAGAAGTCTCATTTCCATCTGAATGTGGATTTGCTATTTCCCTTTCGGGAAGGAAAAAAATGGGGGGGGGGTCTTCAGGAAATCCCAAATATCGAAGGAAATACAGCAAATTCCACAAACTTGGAACCCTAAATCCATCTGTCGCGTTAAAAATAGAAAACTGGAAAGGCACGTCGTGGTGTCTAACATCTGCCCCAGGACTACCCCTCTTTATTTCCTCCCGAGCAGACTGTTATGCAAACTCCGAGGCGGCGCGTCGCAGCGACGGTCCTCTCCCGCCTGCCGGGCCGGGCAAGGGAGGCCCCGTGGGCGGCGGGCCCGGCGCGACCGGTCCTGGCGGCCGCGGAGTTAAATAGCCGGGCCTGAAGGGGCGGTGGGCCGCGCGTGACGATACTTTCTAAGAAAGGATGAGGCCGCAGCGGAGTTTCCTTGGCCCGCTCCTCTCCCCCGCCGCCCTCCTCCCACCCCCAGGAGAGAAAGTTGGGAGGGAGGCGGAGAGAACAGCCATGCCTATTTCCTCCCGCGACTCGCGGCCGGCACAGGGGCAACGGCGGGCAGGGACAGGGCGCGGGACGGTGTGGACCAATCGTAGGCAACAGGTCCAGGCCTCGGCGGGGCCGCGCGGTCGGCGCCCTGCTCCCGCCCCGCCCTGCCGGCCTGCTCCCCGCCCGGCCAGCCTGGCCAGCGCCGCGGCCCGGTGGGGGTGGGGCGGGGGTTCCCCGCCGGAGAATCCTCCCCGGGGCTGGCGGCGGGGGATGGGACTCTAGGAATGGAGGATTAGGAAGGACTCGAGCTCGGCACGAGCGCGGTCCGCGCGAGGCACCCTGGGTAAAAAGTGGCCGCGCGGCACCGGGAGAGCGCGGAGAGGAGCCGGGGTCAGAGGTCAGGGCCCTGGAGTCCCGCTCGCGGAGGCCCTCCGGTGAGCGCAGCGAGCGGGAGGGCCCTGTCTGTTTTCCTCCGCGCCAGTCTCGTGCTCCCCCTGCGCCGTGCTGCTTTTCCCTGGGGCTGCGGGAGAAGGGGCTCCCACCGCGGAGCTCCTGACCCCACCCCCTCCTCACTGACGCCCAGCGCGGCTCCCCCGTCCCCTCAGCTCCCCTCCCAGCCCCCCGTCCCGGACCCGCAATAACGCAGTAAATTTGCTTTAACAACAAGTGGGGGTGGTTGCATTTACTCCTCCCTCTCCGTCTCTCCTCCCCCTCCTCTCGCCCCGGCTCTTGACACTACTACAAACCAGGACTATAAACATAAACATGTGTCACTGTAACAGGGCAGGTAATATACGCATTTCGAGGTGGGGTGGGGAGGACGGGGCCTCGTCGCCGCTTAGGGGATAGTAAAAGAAAAAAAAAGTGTTTCACGTGTTCGACGGCTTTGGGGCTCCCCCCTCCCCGCACACACGGATCCATTTATGTAATGTCGAGGGCACTCGGTCACTTACTCAGCCACACAGACCCACAAAGGCTGACTTGCTGTAACCTGGGTACCCCAAAGCAAATGCACTGAAATACAGATCCCTCTCCTTTCCCAGCCACCGCTGCCATTTCTCCCATTACCGTTAGCAAACGTCAGTGGAATCCCCTTCCCTTTGAAAATATTCTTTCCCGGACAGCAAGAGAGATAATTTTCTACCTAAATCGTACTCTACTCTCACCCCACAGACAACACCCACACATTTTGTGGGCTGAGACCCCTCCAAACAGCAAGAAAGGCTGTTGGAATGGCTGAGTTGGAAATGTAGTATGCAAAGGTGTTTCCTTGAGGTTTGCCTTCATGCATGCATTTAGCAACTTCTGCTGCAAGTTGCTGCGGCTGGCGCTGTGGATCCGCCACAGCAAGCCTTTATTATTATTTAGTCTATATTTACACTGTCTCTCAACTTTTCTCTCCTTCCCGCTCCAGAAGCTTAGGAACCACTACTTAAGGTAGAGTAAAGCGAATCCCTTAGCAAGCTTTTCGGCTGGAAACGGAGGGAGACGCAGGAAATACTCAGATGAGGAAGTGGTTTCCTTTGTTCTTTCATTGTTTCTCTACGAACTGGTGGATACAAGGACAAACACTTACCTTCTCTTCTTTTTGCTCCAAAAATCAGACGCTCCCATCAGACTGAAAATACACAATCCACCTTGGAAGTAACTACGAACGTGGGGAGTTTGTATTCCATTCTTTTTTCGCTCTCTGCCCTCTTTTAGCGTAGGATTAAGTTGCCGAGCACGTTGCTGCAAGCTGTAGCCCCCCGCCTTAGTGAATCGGTCACGTTTAGGACCCTCTAAGTCCATCCTAATTCTGCCAGTAGAATCGAGGGTGTTGGCGCTCTGAACTTTGAAAAGGAAAGGGGCCTCCAACTCTCTAGAATACTCACAAACACCTGAAATTTTTTTACCATTGATTTTTGCACATTACCAAAGAGCATATGCCAGGAAATATTAGGTATATTTTCGAGAAAAAAATTTAGTTTATATTTAGTAATGCATTACTTAGACGAAGAAAAAGGCTGGTTTCTAAACGCATGTAACAGAATGCGTGTGTTCTCCATAGGGTTTGTTGTGCCGTGTTTTTCTAAAAAACAAACACTATCACAACCAAGAAAGGAAAGAAATGGACGTTTGAATTAAAATTGTTGAATAAAAAAGAGGCGTTTACTTGAAATTTCTTCACGAAGAAATTGGCCTCAAGTGAAAAAGTAAGCTTTTCAAAATTAAAAGACTTAATTTTCACTCTTGGTTCCAAATTTTTAAAAAAGCAAATGTTCTGGCCAGCAGTTTGTGTTTAGTGCCTATCCTGAAGAGCATTGCTGCCCAGACCTTGTTTAAATGTGATTATGATGCGATTTGCTGAGGTCATGGATATGAAATGATACTTGCATAGCCATAAATTCGAAGTTGTGATTTTTTTTTTTTTATCTCCCGCTTTTTTTCCTCTGTTCCCAGTAGCCTCAGAAAGGAGGACAGTGATTGGCTCCAGTGCTCCTAGAAAGATTTGGGCTGAAGCCAGGGGAACAGAACCAAAGGATTCCCCTTCCAGGGACTATCAGGCTGCTCCTTATCTTTCCATTCTCTCTCCTGGGTGCTGTGATTTCTGGGTGGCTTCAGCACCCAATAGGTAGGCCACAAAGCAGCAGCATCGCTCAGCCTCTGCATGCTTGGCCTTCATGGGAAATCAACAGAAACCCAAAAAAATAGTGGTCCTGGAGATGTGTATTCTTTAATATAGAAGGGTTGAATTCTACTTTCTCTGATTTTTTTTTCCTATATCCAGATCACTTGTGAAAGTCCCTTGTGTCTCATAGGAAAATATTGTAACAAAACAAGATAATTGGGGGGAAAGGCAGTTGCAGTAGGAAAAGTGGCTTTTCTTTGATAGCATTTAATTGGAATTAAAAGATTCTTGAGCTATAAACATTCTTTATTTATTCAGTACACATAAGGAGGCATTGTTTTATCACCATCATAATTATGGTGTCCTTTAAACTGCTGATAGCAGGAAAGATAAGGGAATGTGCCTGAAGACAGATGCATGTGGAGCAGGTCTCTCCTTTTTTTTCCTCCTTCCTCCCTCCCTCCCTCCCTCCCTTCTGTCTGTCCCCCCAGCCCCCATTCCTTCCTTGGTCACTAGGGTCCCTCACAGCCCTTGAGATGAGAAGAGCAGGAAGATTGGGGCCTAACCATTTCTTACATCATGGAAGTGATTTGTACCACACTCTAATTTGATGCAATCTATAATCTGCTTGTCTCTTACATTTGTAACTGCTTTTTAGTTTGCAAAAGATGTTTTCGAAGGGTTGCCTATTGCTCACCTGTATAAAATCTCATCCACTGAGGTTTCCTTCTTTACCTTTGTCTAATTTAGAAAGCACACTCTTAGGGCTTTTTCAGAACAAAGCCTCACAAAACCCCCTTTACCTCCAAGGATTTGCAAATTTATAAAGGCTGCATTGAATTCAAGATGGGTCAGGGGGCAAAAAAAGGGTAGAAGGTCACTGCATTTTGATTATGGGTCAGTAGACAACATGGCATATACTCTGTGCCTCAAACTTCTGTTAAAGCCAGGATTTTTAAATGCCTCAGAACAGAAGGATGGGCCCTTTGGGAGACTTGCCCTGATATGTTTGAATGGAATAAAAAAAAAATTTAGGAAAATATTCTAATTTCACTTTTTTCTCATTTTAGCATTTCCTTTTCCTCCATTCTCATTTTTCCCCTCCCAAAAAGCAGGGAAGATGTGATATCAGATGAGTTTAACTAAGATACTGTTGCGATTTTATTGTCCTACATCCTCAAATAATTCAGCCATGAGAGCTTTAAATTATTATTTTTTAGACTTTATATTGTAAATATTATAGTTAATTTTAATCAACAGTCTAAGGGACTTCTTTTATACTTCTAATCACTCTCTTAGATTGTTGAGGCCTTTGTGATGTTCCTTATTCTCTTCTGTCTGAATTCACTTTGAAGAAAATGTGACCAGCTACCACTAAAACAAATGTATATGGTAAAGTTAGGTGGTTGGGGGGGATCCTCATTTAAATTATGTATGTAGAGCTTGGGAAAAAAAAGGATTATTTTAATGCTCTTCAATATTTTAATTATATGACAGTTGTAGTGGAGAAACACAAAAGTACTCTTAGGTTTTCCTTCAGGTTTTCAAAAGAACTTTTCCCCATTAGGAAACTACTCCTGTAAATTGCTATTGCATTTCCAAGCTAACCATTTAAAAGACTGTAAATGCCGTGTACATAACTCCGCTACAGAGGAAAGAGGTCAGACTGAATTGCTATGGTATTTAAACATAAAATACAGTGAAAATAAATCAAAATAGAGCTTCTGAAGGTAAATTTAGCACATTCATATGGGATAAGTGAAGACCAGTATGTTCAAATCTTGATAGCCCATCACTTTAAAAAATTGAAAGTGCTGGATTTTTATAATACATGAGGCAAGTAAATGGACATTAGGAATACATTTCAAAAAAAAAGAATATATTTCAATTTGAATTTGCTACAGAGGATTTTCCTTCAGCAAGCAGCTTCATTTTCAAAGCAACAATACTTTTTAGTGTCATAGATAATGCATTTCTCAATCAATGATCACAATTAAACTATTTCACAGCATATATACATACATATATATATGTATGTATATATGCCTAAATTCACAGTCATTCTCTGAATTCAGAGATGAATATATAGATATTAATGTTAACCTGGGCATACTCATCCTCATATGTGCATGCATGTGAGAAACACAGAAGTTGATATAGCCTTTCTTAAAAAAGAATTTGAATACAGTCCATCATCTGAATTGGGTTCATCTTTGATTGCAGAGGCGGCTGACATGGTCAACAAATTTATCAAAGAACCCCCTGGCTTTTGAAGAGTAGTACTTTATGCATCTGGATCTGCACATCCAGGCAAAGTAAGTAAATTATTGCATAACTTTAAGCATAATTGATAACAGACACCTTTAATTTTTCATCCCCATTCTTTTGGCCAGCTTTCACATTAATAATCTAAGCCATAAATGTTGGTAGCTATTGATCGAAATCCCCGGTGTGCATGCAAATCCATCTTAAAGTCCCCTGCCTTTCATGTGTGAACGCTCAGGGGCCTCAGCTAGATCTTTTTATCGGGATCGACCCCCAATGTGCTTGGAGAAGACCCCGGATATGCAACGTGTGCTGATGGCCACAAGAAAGCTGTCTGTCACATTCTGTGAGTGTGTATGTATGCATGTGTGCTAAGGCTCCAGCGCTGATACACACACATGCACACACACACACATACACATAGTGATGGGGAAGTTAAAGGAACAAAAGAATGTATTAGACAAGAAGAAAGATATATAATAGGAGTATTAAAAATGTATAAATGTAAAGGGGTCTGGATGCACACAGATGCTGCATACATAGCAATATATTGACATATTTCCTAAATCCCTCAGCTTTTTTCTCTAATTGACAAAAAAAATCAGATTATACTTCTAGTTTTTAAAAATTATCTAATATCTCACTAGCTTTCAAAACCATGTATACTATTTTAAAGATAGAGAGAAAAGAAGGTAAATTTGAAATGGTCACTAAATCATGTTGCTATGTGCTAGAGGAATAGGAATGTGGTGTGTGTGTGTGTGTGTGTGTGTGTGTGTGTGTGTGTGTAAATCTCCACAGGAATTACGAACAACTAAAGCTACCTGGCTCGAAAGAAAGAAAGAAAGAAAGAAAGAAAGAAAGAAAGAAAGAAAGAAAGAAAGAAAGAAAGAAAGAAAGAGGCTCTAGCCAATCTTTTGTAATGTCTTCTCAGAGGTTTTTTTTTTTTGAGTTTACTATTTCTTGGCTGTTTGACTCTCAGTCTACATTTTAAAGCTGGAGGAGGGGAATGGGCGGGGGTGGGTGGGAGGGAGAGGGCTGGCAGTATATAAGTGCATCAAGAGGAATTTTAAAACATTATTGTTACTGGCAATAGAAAGACTCTGGTCATTCTACTTTTCAAAACAAACACCAGCATCTGCTTTTCCTGGAAACTTCGCTTTCTGCTTAAACCTTGTGCATTTTGCCTCCTGTGAAAGTGAAAGAGAAAAACGCGATGTGATAGATCCAGATGCAAAAGAAAGCCAACTCGGTGGATGGTATTAGCTGTGACGAGGCATTGTTCATCGCTACCTCCCGGTTACGTTTAAAGCTTGAAATATCACGAGATCCATTCAGTGATCCTTCTTTCATTCAAGGGACAAAAATGTAATTTGCTGTAGCTCTGATTTCTTGGATGGAAATGCTTGCCTTAGATTTCAAAGGCAAGAACTAGACATCGCGGTTTGTACACACATTGATTAAGTTGAAGAGCGGCGATTACATCTGTGCTGAGTGCAACAGTAGTCCAGGGCTGACTTTTCAAATCCCAACCTCCTGAGTTACAGACTCTTTTAAATAACTTCCTTAATTTCCGGATGTACTTCTTGAAATTCCCAATTCTCTTCAAAATTCCTGGGAAATTACAAGGGAGATGAGGGTGGGGGTGGGGAACTATGGCTAAGAGATCTCGTCTAGTTGAGCAATACCTTTCTGTATATCTGATTCTTTTTTGGGGGTGGTAATACCTGCTGGCCAGATGGGAAAAGTGGGGGGTACAACTAACTTTTGAATGTGACGAAAGAAATTATTGTACATTTTTTTCCTTACAGGCTCAGAAATACCCGTTTATTCTTTAACCACACGGATGTGTCTATTTTTGGAGGAAGAAAGAAGGAAACATATAAATGCCTGGGTTGTGTCTATGCTGTAGCTGCAAACACCGAAGAGTTAAGAAGATTTTGCCTAATTCTGCAAAGCAGCCAACAAAGCGCCTTGGGATCCTGGTAATACAAGTAGGAAGACTCTTGCTCTCCTTTGGCAGCATTTTGGATATCCTTGAAAAAAATGATAGCAAACTATGCCCCAATTTGACTAAGAAGAGGTTAAACCATATTGATATTCATCCAAAGTGATTTTGTGAAAGCAGATGCTTGGCTTTCATAGAAAAAAAAAAAGTGGGGGGGGGGGAGTTGTGGAAAATTCACCTAACTACTAACTCAAGCATCCCAGAGCACTGAAATAGTCTGCATTGTACATCAGCACTTTCTCTCCATCGTTATTACATAAAACCTCTGGAAGCACCTTGGGCGTTTTACATTTTCTTTTCTTTGCTGCAGGAGGAAGCAATCTGTCCCTGGAATTCTGATCTGACGCGAACAGGACCCTGGCATAGGCTGTATGGGAGACCCCGGGACAATCCCGCCTCCAAACAGCCCGGTTAATTGTGAAAAGTGTACACATTTCAGGCTTATCTATGCTTTGTTATGGGTCTGACGTGAAACTACCTCCTCTCCACCCCACCCCCCAGCAGAGAACCGAAATCCAGTAGAATTGTTAGTGTTTCGGAGCTGGAGCCTTGAACTGCTTCCTTGGTCAAATAACTTTGTTTCTGGTTGTAAAAAAGGCATTTCAGGGGGGAAAAAAAAAGGAAAATCGAGAGAAATTCCAAACGTAAGTCTGTGTGGGGTGGTTCATGGCGCGGTTTAACTTTGGAGCTGCAGTCTCCTTCCCCACTTCCATAAGGGAAATACCAGGCTGGTCTGCACATTTTCCCTTCAGCTCCATTTTCCTAAGGAAAAGGGGGGTGGGGTCTATCTATCTGGGCTTGATAATGTTTTAAAACTGCTTTTCTTAGAACCGATAATAGCAGTATCAGTAAAATGCAAATAATGCAAAAAAATAGGCAATATTTCTTTAAAGGGGAATATACGATGGCTTCCCCCCCCCTTTTTTTTTTAGCGTACACACACTGCTTCTCCTGAAGTGTGTGAGTCAGGCTGTTTCTGAGCTCCAATAGTTTAATGGAAAGATTTATATACCGACTGTATTATTTACTTTGGGAGGGGAGGTGGCAGTATAAGGGTATGCTAATTAGTAGGAGATTTTTGGGGGGAAGGGGTGGAATATCAATTTTTATTGCATCACCTGTCAGGAGTGTCCAATCAGCGTTGGCTTTAGGGGAATTAATTGATGAAGGTGTCTCCGGACGAGCTCGCTTCACTCTGTCATTTTATTTGTAGCTAAAGCAGCGGCGGGAATAGCAGCTGCATTTCTTTTCTCTTTCTGCCTCCACATTCCATTATCACAGTGCTCCAATGGAGAAGGAAGAAATAGAGGGGCCCAGGTACTGATCTGCTGCGAGGACTCAGACCAACACACACCCTGGCAGATCAGAAACCGGATGGTTTTTTCCCTCTTTTTGAAAAAAACGAAAACCAAAAAAAAAGCAAGAATCAAGTCAGTGTAATTTCATGGGGTTTTTCCTCCCCCCCTCCATAATTTCGCCTACAGTTTGGCACTCCCTTCGCCGGGAATAACAGTCTTTGTTATTTTATTAGCAGGATGCCTTGAGACACACGCAGCATCTGGCGGAGGATTAACATACATCCATGTGTATGTATGCGTCACGTATATATTTACTGCAAATGGTGGGGATCCTTTAGTGCCCGACATGGGAGACCTGAAGTCAGGTTTTGAAGAGGTGGATGGCGTGAGGCTCGGCTACCTCATCATTAAAGGCAAGCAAATGTTTGCCCTCTCCCAAGTCTTCACAGATCTGCTGAAAAACATCCCGAGGACGACCGTGCACAAGCGCATGGATCATCTGAAAGTGAAAAAACACCACTGCGATCTGGAGGAGTTGCGAAAACTCAAGGCCATCAACAGCATCGCCTTCCACGCCGCCAAATGCACTCTCATCTCCCGGGAAGACGTGGAAGCGCTCTACACGTCCTGCAAGACCGAGCGCGTGCTCAAGACCAAGCGCAGGAGGTTCGGCCGGGCCCTGGCCACCACCCAGGCGCCTCCGTCGCCTTCGCCGCCTTCGCCGCCGCCGCCCGCGCGCGCCGCCGCCGCCTGCAGCCCCCGCGCGGGCTTCTGGAAGGACCGGCAGCAACTTTGGCGGGGCCTGAGCGGAGCCGCGCGGCCGCTGCCAATCAGCGCGCAGTCCCCGCGCCCGGGCGCCGTCGCCAACGCCGCCAGCCCCGCCGCCGCGCGCCCCGCCGCCCCTCTACCTCAGGTCTTCAGCAAGTACCCGGGCTCGCACTACCCGGAAATCGCGCGCTCGCCCTGCAAAGCCCCGCTGCACTACGAGCCGGCCCCGCTGCAGGGAAGCTACGTCGCCTTCCACTCGGACCCTGCCTACTGGCGCAGCCTGCTGTGCAGCAAGCACCCGGCCGCCGCCGCCGCCGCCGCCGCCGCTGCCGCCGCCGCCGCCGCCGCCGCCGCCTACTACCAGGCGGCCGGGCCCCAGCCCAAGGCGGCGGCGGAGGGCGCCGGCAGCCTCGCCTCCCGCTGCAGGCGCAGGCGCGCGGGCGCCAAGGACGGCCTGCTTGCACCCCACGCCGCCGCCCGCCGCCTGCTGCTGTTGCCCAGGTCCTACAAAGCCAAGGCGGCGGCGGCGGCGGCGGCAGCGGCGGCGGCGGCGGCGGCGGCGGCAGCGGGGGCCACTTGCCTGGAGAGGCTCCACTTCGTCAACGGCTTCTGCGCGCCACCCCACCACCACCACCATCACCACCATCACCACCACCATCACCACCACCACCGGGCCCAGCAGCCACCGCCGCCGCCGCCGCCGCCGAATCACCGCCACCCCCCTCACCACCACCACCACCGGCCGCAGCCCCATCTGGGCAGCTTTCCCGAGAGTTGCAGCAGCGATTCCGAGTCCAGCTCCTACTCGGATCATGCAGCCAACGACTCGGATTTTGGATCCAGTTTGTCCAGTTCCAGCAACTCTATTTCCTCAGAGGAAGAGGAGGAGGATGGAGAGGAGGAGGAAGAGGAGGAGGAAGAGGGGGGCAGTGGGGCCTCGGATTCCAGTGAAGTCAGCTCAGAGGAGGAGGAAGAGGAGGAGGAGGAGGACTCGTCCACCGAGTCGGACTCCAGCTCGGGCTCCAGTCAAGTCTCAGTGCAGAGCATCCGTTTCAGGCGCACCAGTTTCTGCGAGCCGCCCAGCGTGCAGGCGCAGGCCAACTTCTTGTACCATCTGGCTTCTGCCGCCGCTGCAACCAAACCCGCTGCTTTCGAGGATGCCGGCAGACTTCCCGACCTCAAGAGCAGTGTCAAAGCGGAGTCGCCCGAGGAGTGGAATCCGCAGAGCTGGGCCCCCAAAGCATCTCCAGTGTACTGCCCGGCCGGCCTGGGCAGTTGTTTCCCAGAGATAAGGAACGATAGGGTATCTGAGATGACATTCCCACACTCTGAAATTTCCAGTACTGTAAAGAGAACTGACCTGACAATTAACTGCCTGGCAGAGGGGGCCTCTTCACCTAGCCCAAAGACAAACAATGCATTTCCACAACAAAGAATACTCAGAGAGGCTAGGAAATGCCTACAAGCAACTCCTACTACACACTGTGCAGATAACAACACAATAGCTGCTAGGTTCCTCAATACTGAGACTTCAGGAGCAGCAGCAAATTCCGAAAAAGATTCCAAAATCCTTCTTTGTCCAGAATTTGGTATGGATTTGCCCTCCTCGCAAACTGATCCCGAAGTGGATTCAGCAGCAGCAGCAGCTAAAGCCGAGAATCCCTGCCCTGACACAGGCGAGAAGGCATTGCCATTTCTGCACAATATTAAAATCAAAGTAGAAGACAGTAGCGCTAATGAAGAGTATGAACCTGACCTTATTACAAATAAGCTAAAGTGCGAGTGCAATGATACAAAGGGTGAGTTTTACAGTGTAACTGAAAATAAAGAGGAGGACGCCTTGTTAGCCACAGCCAAGGAGGGGTTTGCATGCCCTGAGAAAGAACCTCCTTCCTTAAACCCACTGGCTACAAGTCGGGGCCTTTCCTGCACTTTAGGTTCTCCAAAACCTGAGGATGGGGAATATAAATTTGGTGCCAGGGTGAGGAAAAACTACCGGACACTAGTGCTGGGAAAACGACCTGTCCTTCAGACACCTCCACTCAAACCAAATTTAAAATCAGCTAGAAGCCCTCGTCCTACAGGTAAAACTGAGACACATGAAGGAACACTGGATGACTTTGCAGTTTTAAACAGACGCAAAAAGGTACCCAGCAATGTAGCATCAGCAGTGAAAAGGCCGTTTAATTTCATGGCAAATTTTCCTTGTCCACCGTCGCTTATTATTGGGAAGGATGGGGATTTGTGGCCGGCCTATTCCTTAAGCACCACTAAGGATTCCCAACCTCCTCACAAGGCCCATCCTATCTGGAAATGGCAGCTGGGCGGTTCTGCAATACCTCTTCCACCTAGTCACAAATTCAGGAAATTTAATTCATAAAAAATATTTTGGAAGATATTTTCTTGAACCGTATTACCTTCTTTTTGTTGTAAACTCACAGGATGGTTTGTACAAGTCCATTAATGGTGTTACACCCCCTTTGGAGTCCTGGTTTATCCCATTTTGAAGACAGAAATCGGATTACTTTTTTTTTCCATTGCGGGCTTTTTTGTGTTTTTTTTTTTTTTTAACAGGGTGGGGGCGGGGTGGGAGAAGGGTTCGTTTACACGCCACAGGCTACTTCAGGCTAAAGACTCAAGTAAAACTCAGTTATGGTGGTAGGGCTGGAACACTTTACTGTTTCAATGCTAATAATGCACCGGTACCTCAATTCAACTGCTACAAATAAATGTCAAAAGGTTGAATAATAAATATTACAATGAGCCATTAAGTTTATGCACTAGATTTCAGACCTGAAAGTGTAACTGTTAATTCAGTGCAAGTTTGTTAGGTTTCATGGTTACACAGTGAGATAGCAAGAAGTCTCTGTGAGCCCAAAATGTAATTTCCTGGAGCTCTTGTTTGTGGGATATCTTTTTCTTTTTACTCCCCTCATTCTCTCTCCAAGAGTAGTTGCACTTAACTTTTTAAATTTTTTTGAATGGAAAGAGTGGGGTGTGAGTCCTTATTGAATGCTGATAAGAAGCTGCCTCATATATAATAAGTAAAAAATATGGGATCATATTTTCTTCTTTTTTTTGGTAAAAGATGTGATTTTTTACTTTTACAGACACTCCTTGCAATTAGCAAAGTCCTTTTTGTGTTCTCACACAAACATTTTAAATAAGATGACTCTTACTATTCTCCTGCTTATCTTGTGGTCTGAACAAGACTCTTCAAACTTTCAAAACAATTAAAATATTTCTCTTAGCAGCAGGATATTTTATGGCCTAAATCTTCATAGTAAATACAACCAAGAAGAAAAAGAGGGGTCAGAGTTGTAATACCCCCATGAAAATAACAGTTATTTCAGGGCTTTTGGTACCAGAACTCAGGCACTTGGATTTTATTACCTTATACCTTTGATGGATCTCTCAAAACTTCTGTTTTCAGACCATCCTGTGTATAGTGCAGGAGAGTTTCTACTGCAAATGACAATCAGAGGTGACTATCTATATTTGCACTTAAAATCAAAGTAGTTCAACATGCAAATGGCTAGGGTCTGGCCCTTGGTCAGGGCCACTCTGGTGTACTGTATTGTTATGATAGAAGCAGTAAATCAAAATTATGGAAATTTGCACTGTTGAAAAGCATGCTTTAGCTTTATTTTCAATTAAAAACACTGTTTAAAATTCCTGGTTCCATACATTTCTACTTATTCCAGATTAAAGAACGGTTAATAGGAATGAATGGTTTTGTTGACATTTTCACTTGTAATGTTTTTGCCTGAAAGAAATACATTTATTTGGTGCAGTGTTGTGTTGGAATAGTTTGTGAGGAGGCCAGACAGGCCCTGTGCATAAGCCTGCACATTTCTTCCTAAATAGCAAGAAAACTTCACAAACTTGTGGCCCATCAAAAACTAAAAGTTTCAGATTTCAGACAGTGGAACAGTGATCCCTTGTTATTTTCATGAAAGTTGAATTTAATATTTTTGGTCCACCTCCCTTGGTCTGACAAATTCTGAATCTCAGCTCCTTACTGTCTTGAATCTACAAAGTTACATCTATAGATTATCAATCACAAACCAAAACAAAATACCAATGAAATGTTTAGTGTGTGAATTTAAGTCACTATTTCTTATGGAAATTCAGTCTATTTTCCCCCCCTTAACCTTTTAATTCCTACTCCCTTTGCTATTTTCCTTTTGTCTATAAATGTTTCAGATAGCTCTGGACTCTCAGCCCTAATTACTGTATATGCGATGTGGTTTTCCTCTTGTAAAGGACAGGGGCTGAGCATACCTGCATCCAAATACATTTGGATGGAGTAAACAGATGCTTTGAACTGCCTCCTTTCTTTCCTTGCTGAATGTTGCCAGATGTAGCTTCACTGGGTTGCTTTTTATTGGAACAGTAGATAGGGACAAAGATTGAGGATGCTCCCCTTGAATCCATGTTTGTATGCAATTCCAAAGGCCAGTCCATGTTACAGTTAAATCCCCAGAAAGCTGGGCAGAAGAAGCAAAATTGGTTTCTTAGTCTAAGTTCTTACCTCTTTGGAAGGCAATCCAGAATTCAAAGGACAGTGACTGGTCCTGCCAAATCAGCCTAGTTAAAGGTGTGACACACACACTGGAAGTCCGTAATCTCTACTGTCTAATTAATGGTAAGTCAAGAAAGTTCCAAGTACGATGACTACTCTGTGGAGACCAGGACTTTCCTTGTTGCCTATGGACTCATTGTTACTTAATTATAAATGGAAAAGATATTTGGAGTCTACAGATCTTGGATGTGGGAGGACCGTAAGATAGAATAAGCACAAATTAAAACAAATACACCCTATGGAATTTGTGACATAAAATATCACCCTACACCTCTGACACTTGGTCCCCAGCCCTCAGAGAATCAGTAGTTCCAGTTTATAGGAGCTGGAGGATGAGCAATATGGAGGCTGACACATTACAGAGGGTTACCATCCAAAAAAAGAAATTAAAGAGTCCACCAAATTCTGCGTCATAATACATCCTAAACTAGCCAACCACAGCAAAACCTGAGTTGGGACTTAGGTCAGGAGAACCAATAGTATGCAGGAACTTGGAAACACAAGGTATTCTTTCAATTCCTGGTAGCCCCTTACCCATTTTCCCATCCTGCTGTGGGAATTATTCTCAGGACAGTTTATTTTATTTGGGTTGTTTTATGATTAATGACAATATCTACATTTTTCTAAACTGCTATAAATGTCCCATTTGTTCAGAAGTTAAGCCTTATTGAGAGGAAAAAAAAAGTTACCTCCACTAACAGATTACATTTTTACATCTAAATGTTTGCAGGGAATAGAATTTTTAAAAGGGAGAAGAGGGCTATATGGCTACAGGATCAATGATTCCTGTATCTAAATGAGCTCAGTCAGTATTCACAGACAAGAGGAAAATACAGGAAAAGCCTCTTTCTCTGACTTTTTAGGGAAACTTATTTTTGGTGTTACATAAAAGTAATTTCCTGAGAAGACTGTGAATATTTAATTATTTTCTAAAGAGATGTGTGTATTCTTTTCCATAGTCAGGTTATCTGCCTTTGTAGAAAACACAGCTTGCCCCCCCCCAACTATTTACTTTTTAGAGTGGGTGTTCCTTTCTACTGGCTTACTTGATTACAGTGGAGTAATCTCAATAATGGTTGTTTATTTGAAAATCAACAACAAGGAGCTACCACTAAACAGCAATAACACAAACTAGATGGGCTGGTGTGTGGATTTTTATCTTACTCGTGTCTGGGTGACTTCCAGTGGTCTAGAAATTCCTCAGAGTTCTAGGCAAACAAGGATTGGATTGAGAATTCATTTTCTGCTGATATGAGAATGATAGTTTTGTTTGTATCCAGGAAAAGATGTAGAAGAAACTAATACCTCAAAAGCGTTTTCTTTTTCTTCTTCTTCAAAGAAAACAAAATTGGTCCTGGTTTAAAAAAAATTTTTTTTAAATAAAGTATTAGCAGCTACAAAAGAAATAAAATGTGAGTTTTGGTTCACCTTGAAAACAATTTCTTGCTGAAAAGGATGTGAAAGGAGGGATTTCCCAAAGTTAAACTAGGAAAAAGAAAAAATAAATTAAAGGCTCCTATCAACTAACCTCAGGAAATTGGCAAGAAGGAACCGCCATCCACCTTGGCGAGTCCTGGTCACCCCAGTTTTCCCAGCATTTCCCCCAATCCTGCAAAGAGAACTATTTTTAATATTAGCTTTGGTTTTGGTTTGCTCCCTAGGCCAAAGGCCATTTTGCAAACTAGCTTGGGGGGGTGGGGGAGCAGGACAGAGCAGGGAGGTGGGGGAGGGCTGCATTTTACCTGTTTAGCAGGCCCTCTTTTACTTAAAAAAAAAAAGAGGGGGGCCCAGCTATCATTCTTCGCCCATGCCCTAGGCCTCCGCTCCTCTCTCGCCCCTTTTCAAACTGTAGCGGCCTCACAAGCTCCTACTTTAAAAGGCCTGAGATGTTGTGCATGAAGCCCTCACAATAGGGGTTGAGGGAATTGACAGTTTCAAAAACAAGGCGTTCAGTCCTTTCCAGCTGCCGGGCCCACTCTCTCGCACCAACTCCCCGTCCCTCGCTGCTGGTGGCGTCCTCCCGGGCTCGCGGCCTCCCCCCGCCCCGCCGGCCCGCGCTCTGGCCGCCCCACCCCGCCCCGGGCTGTGTTTGTAAACAGGGGTCAGTGGCCGGGGGCTGCGTGCACGGGCTCCGGGCCTAAGCCGGGGAGGGAAGGCAGGGCCCAGAGCGGATCAGGGCTGTGGGCTAGAGGCCAGCCTGAAGGCCGAGGGGGTCTCGGGAGCCCCTTCCCGGCGCTCGGCCCAGATCACCGGGTTTGGGGTGGGCGGGGGCTGCGGAGACCCGGGGCAGCTCCAGGCTCTCGGGCCAGGGCTCCCACTAGCATCAGAAAGATGCGCAAGTGCCGCCATTTTGCATGGTGGCTAACAAATTTCTTTTGTGACTTTTTTCTTTCCCCACCCAGCTCTCGCTGTCCTCCACACGTGTGACGACTGCGCTCCCCGGGGCGGAAGAGCCCGCACCCCAGCTCTCCCGGCCTGCGCGCGGCCTGCTGTCCCGGCGGGCGGAGGGCGCTGAGGGACGGCGGCGCAGCCAGCTCGCCCCCTCCCGGGGCCGGCCTGGAGGCCCAGAGCGCCTGCCGGGCGTGGGGCTCCTGTGCGTCCAAGAGTCGTCGCCCGACCCGCGCACGCTGCCGCGCCGTTTCTCACCTTCTCGCCCAGGCCTCATGTCTTCCCAGGCAGATAGGGCCCAGTTCCTCGCAAGGGGAGGGGAGGCCTGGCCGAGGCCTCCAGAACGCGCGTGTGGGGCGCAAATGGCCAAGGGTCGGGGCTCACCGGGGCCCAGGACCCGAGGCCCGGAGCGCGCGGGGCGGGCGGGCGCGATCCCGAGGTGGGACCGCATGAGGGCACGGCTGTGGCCGGCCGCGCCGTGGGCCCATCCCGCGGAACTCCCCTTGCGTCTGCCAGTGGAATGGTGACCTGGAAACGGGAAACGTGAGACAGTGACCTGGAAAGCCACCCTGGGTTGCGGAGGTTGGGGCTCAGCGGTGCAAACAAAGCTGTGCTGGGGACGGGGACACAGAGGTGCTCCGCAGATAGGTCACGGGAAAGTGCAACAAGCTTGTTTTCCCGGGTGTTTAAAATGCAACCCCAGTTGTAAAGTGTGTGAAATTACGCACTGGTCTCTTAAA
Organism: Thryonomys swinderianus; assembly: GCA_004025085.1. Taxonomy (NCBI): domain Eukaryota; kingdom Metazoa; phylum Chordata; class Mammalia; order Rodentia; family Thryonomyidae; genus Thryonomys; species Thryonomys swinderianus. The sequence goes on along the minus strand of PVIC010011781.1, from coordinate 13,887 downwards.
GAGTGCCTAATTTATAGTAAATAGCGAGGTCTTTGTAAATGGCTTTATTATGTTGTTTCTTGTTAATTGTTGAGAAAATCCCCATTGTTGAGTGTGAAAGGCTTTATGAGCTAACCTGGGCCTGGCGCAATCAGAGGGGCAGTAAAGGGCCGTGCGGCCTCCAAGGCCTCGCACGGAAGCAAGCGCAGACCGAGGGTGCTGGGAGGTGGGGAGCTGCCGCCAGGCCCGGGGAGGTAGTGCCCCGGCCTTATCCAGGATTTCATGAACAGCAAGCGTGTTCAGAACTCTTGGGCCTTCTGGAGCAGCTGGCTGGCGAGGGGACCCGGGGTGGCCCGGGCGACCCTGGCGGCGAGGGCGCGGGAAGGCGCGGTAGGCTGGTCCCCACTCCGGTCACAGCCCGCGGGAGTCCCAGGCGCCACCGGAGCCGCGCTGGGCCAGAGTCAGGTCAGAGGCTTTGTCTCGAGGGCTGCATCCTTACGGAGTGTGGGCTCGGCCCGGTCTCCGACGCTTGCAAAACCTCCAAAACTGTCTGCTGGGCATGGGAGCTGGAGGGGCTGTGGCCGAACGAGTCTCAGGGAGGGAGAGAGCCCCAGGCCCCTGGCTGGGCCTCCCTGTCTTTTGTTTAAAGCGCTCTCCCTTCTTCCCTCCCTCTCCTCTCTCCTCTCTCTCTCTCACGCGGGCGGACACACACACACTCTCTGTCTCTCCATTAGAAACCTGAAAGGGACTCGGAAGACAAGGGGAATAAGCGGAAGAGGTTTGGGTTTTGTTTGTTGAACCAGGGAAAGAATTTCTTCTTCAGTCCAAAATAAAATATCCCCATCTTCTTCTCCTATCTCCTCTAGATCCCTTTTCACCCAGCTGGGATCTGGGATGGAATGAGCAGAACCAGGCAGGCCTGGAGATCCTGACCTGAACTTTGAGGAGAGGATCCAGCGGGGTCCTGCAGGCCAGGCGGCTCAGCGGAAAGCGCTTCCCCAGCGGCCTTTCCCGGAGTTAGGACCCGGTGGGTCGAGGGAAAAGCAGCCTCCGAGCTCTGGCCTCATAGAGAGAGGGAAGAAAATTTCTACACTTGTGGAAGAAAGCCTGGGTTTGGTAGATTGTATGGTAGGGTTTGGACATTAGCTAATACAAATCACAAAGAAATGTTAATTCCGATCAGAAAAACCTGTATTCAGCTAGCTCCCTTCCCTCCTAAGACAGCCCTCTGCTTGCGCACTCTGTTCTCTCACCAAATTAGCTATTACGTGAAATCCCCCTGGGTATAAAGCACTTGTTTCGCGGATTCGCGTACAACCCATATTAACTATGCACTTTCTGCTATTCCTCTTGTGACTGTTCCTGCCTCTTCCTTCTTTGCAGAGAGTATGATGCATTTTATTTTAGCCCAATCGATGCGTGCAAATACTGGGATAACACAACCTACACATCTGCAGTGGAGGCTGTTTTCAAAATTGAGTTTAGGGATCAATACTAAGTTGAAATGCTCCAAATTGCACGAATTCACCAAATTCAAGCCTTGGGCTCCCAGGTCCCTTTCCTGACCGATTAACCCACTCACAGACTATGGCTAGCATCTATCCTTCCCGCCTCTCCAAGTAGGATGTTTTCATCCTATGTATTTGGCTTTCCCTGAAGATCATTCCGGTTTGCTTGGAAAAACACGACCCCAAAACATGTGGTGTTCAACCCCTGTCAATGGCTTCCATAGGATCTCTTCACACTTCCATTGCTGCCTGATAGTCCCTCATCTTTATTTTCCTAGGACTTCACAGTAACACTTAGAAGTGCCAGAGTGGATGCTCGGAAAAGGTCTGCCCAATTGAATCAATATTTTACTGGCCAGGCAACAGCCACTGCATGGCTCCCAGGACGTCTCCCTGAGAAGCAGAGCTGCTTGGGTCGCAGCACAAGGAGCTTTCTATTCTTTTGCAGCTAGGGCCCTGACTGCAGGTCGCGGTGCCTCGCTGGGGGAAGGGCAGCGGTTGTCCCCTACAGCAAGGGATGTTTCAGGCACGGAGAGATGGGTGGGTAGGAGTGGATTTGAACAGATGAGGAGAGCCTGCTGCTGGAAGACGCATGCATGAATGTACTGTCTGAAAGGAATATGGGAGGAAGAACCCAAGATCCTTGGGTATCCATTGCTACAGAGCTCCAGCTGCCTGGGTCTTCCTTCAGGTTAGAAGGCTGGAACCAGAGAGAAAACAACAGACAGGGTGGCAGGGTCTCCGGGATGATCCCCTTATTCATTCTATCAGAGCCTTCACTCTGTGTTTGACCCTTTAGAATGGAAAGAGCTTAGAAGGCAATGGATTTAGACCCTAAAATATTGCCAGCCTAGCAAAGAACAACTGCTCTCAGGTCTGCAAAAGCCTCTCCAGCTTGGATGTACAGAAAAGAAAGAAAGAAAGAGAGAAAGAGAGAGAGAAAGAAAAAGAAAGAAAGAAAGATAAACTAGGGCTTCTCCTTGAGACAGCTATTGGAGAAACGGACAGAGGGCAGTAGAAAGCTTAGGGTGTCATTCCCAATGTTAGTACCTGCCTTTTTAAGAACAGTTTAAATTACCCCAGGAAAAGCATAACACTTGAGATAAGCTACAAGCAGCAGAAAGGAAAATCAGCCAGAAAGACATGGCATGAATCAGGCAGCAGTGCAGCCCTTTGCTGTGGAAGTTGTTATGTGCATAGAGGCACAGAAAGGGAATCTTAAGGCAACAGCTTGGTCAGGGTGCAGGACTTTTTGGGAATGAAGACACATTTCAATTTCATTCCTCCTCCATCTCTCTCTTTTTCCCCCCTTCACATGAATACTCTGATGGTCAGTCATGCAAATGTCAAAGATTATCTTTCTTCCTGTTCACTGGGGCCCCATACGCAGACCAGTAGATGGTTAAGCTCTCAGGTGTCTCCTGGTCCTACCCATGAAGAAGAAAACTTGCATGATGCCATGAGAATTGCCAGGAGCTGGTCTCTGGGACCAGCCAGGAGCTGGTGTGTTTACTTTTCTCCTCTTTCCCTTTCCTCCCTCTCTATTTTCATCCTCCTCAGCCTGGCCTTTTTTTCCCCAATCCTCCTTTCTGACCCTTATACAGGTGAAACCTACATGAGCAAAGACCTGGATTCAGTAATCCCTTCTCCAGAGGGGAAAAGCTGGCCTTCAACTAGTGCCTCCCGAGGGGCAGCCTGGGAGCAGCGGTGAACCTGGGCTTCCTCGATAGGGTGAGAGGCCAGGGCTTCCCGGCCTCTTAGCCTGTATGCGCTGAGCTATTCTGGTCAGACTATAAAAAAACAGTGTGTATCTGCAGACCTGGCGGGGCCACTCCATAAACACATGGCGGGGGCCTGAGTGTGGAGTACATGGCCAGAGGCAAAGGCACAGAGTTGCTTTTAGTTTTGTCCCAAGTGTCACACATCCTGTGCGAATTGGTGTTTGGAAATTTTTATTTTTTTTCTGTTGATAATAGAGGCTTTGTAAACATATATGCTAGAAAATTCAGGATGTGTGTGTGACTACCACCAGTGATTTTAAAAGGAGGGCTGGTATTCTTTCCTAAAGAGGGAAGATTTTTAAATTGAAGAATGGTTAACATTTGAATTATCCAATTGTTTTGCTGCTTGTATCATTTTAAGAAAATAATAAAAACATTTTAATCCTTTTGTTGTTTTTATCCTTTTATATCTTTATACACTATAACTTGAAGAGTAAAGTAGCAAATTAGTTATCCACTCCTGCCACTTTCTTCAGCATTTCATAGTAGCTTATACATGTTGCTCTGGGTTTGTGATTTCAGTTGACAAATAAGAGGAAGACAAGTTATTTCATAGAACTTCCATGGGAAGGAAATATTACTCATATTAAAGACTGAGGTGAACAGGGTTTCCAAAATCTCATCCTTTGTATCAACCTCTACTTGGTTTATCTGAGTAGGATCTGATCCTACACATGAGGGAGGGCTACACATAATATTCTGATACAACAGAAGGATTTCTAGATGAATTAGAAGCATCCTGATTGTGAATTTCCTATCTCTTCCTGTTTTGAACCAATACTACAATGTATACTCCAAGACTGATTTTAAATGTGATCTTTTTTGAGGAAAAAAAATGCAAAAAAAAGTGTCGTGATTAAGGAAAAGAAAAGCAGGAAATCTCTTCTAAATATTGTCAGGACCATTGATCTCAGTTACCTGCTATAATGTGAATGGAATCATTATGGCTGTTCCATTGACACGGTTTCTTCATTCAGGATCCTGGCCAAAGAAGGAATAGCATGTCAATGTGTAAAATTCCAGCCAAAGATAAGCCATTACAATGGAAATGGCGATGTGCAAGTCTCATTGAAGCCAATGAAATTGAGTGTAATATCCATACAGCATTCTCATCTGCTTGCTCCAGGATTTAGTATGCAGCTCTGCATTGAAATGAGATTATGCATATAAAATGCCAATATAGAATACACTGCCCAATTTTTATTAGAAAAGCAACTTAAAGCTCATGTATGTGGGCTTTACTTAAATCTGAACTTCATATGCAGAAGAAACCACACCAGGATCAGAACCCTAAATCTCCAAAATGTCCTCATTCTGGTTTTTCAGGCTCCTTTCTGCCTGACCTTCCCACCCCCCTCCTATCCAAACACAATTCTTTTAAGGGCCCTCTTCAAATCATCTAACAATTCCCAAAGGGTATTCCAGGAGTCTCTTAAAATGTCTTTCTAAATTCAAAGGCCCCAAATAATGTAAGTGCATTTTTGAACCAAAAAATATCAGAAAGTATTCGAACTTGCAAACCTGTGGGTGTGTAAAAAAGAAGAAAGGGACCGAAGAGAAAACGCCCCTGCAATGGATTACAAGGTTATGGGACAGGTCACTAGGAAAGGGAAATAAAACTGAATGTTAGGGTAGGCTTGTAAATTATGCACCTTTCAGGGGAAGAGGTTTAAGGTCTCTTCACTCAAGGGTTTTTTTCCCATCCATTTTGCTATTAATTCTTAACTCTTGGTAGGCAGTTCTTTAATGAGGTTGTTTGTGGCAGGTTAATTTTCTCCAATCTACTGAGCTCCTCATTTTCCCTTTTAAGTGCACTGCTGCCTACAGCTTTCAGAATTTTCCATACCAGAAGAAAACAGAATAAATGTGAAGTTGCCTGGCTGGGCTGGGAATTAAAGGCGTTGTGTGGACAGATAAATAGAGGGCTTGGACAGATGGGAGTGGGAGGGTGGAAGGCAGGCTGAGTTGAGGGCAAGAAGGAGAGAATTTGGTCTTAGGAGAGCAATGACCCTAGGAGTGTAATATATTAAATATTGCAGCGATCGATTTCAATACCCCAAGTGGACACGGGAATAAAAATTCACCAACAAGCTGAAGTGATTAGGAATGCTTTGTTGTGAAGGGGGAAAAAAATGTGATTTTCTTCAAATCCTTTTTGTTCAGGTTAGAAGAGGCCCAGACAATCCGAGTGTAAGCCCTGGACTCCCAGTTTGGGATATAACCCCAAAGGTTAGTCATATCTCAATGGTACTTCTGCGTAGAGGAAAGATGAGCTTTGTACCAAGGGGGATTAAATATCAACCACAATTATGGGCTGGTGACTCTTTCCTCCCAAATCAGAGAAGAGGGCATTTTGGAGAGGCCAAATCTTCCCTGTGTGTCTGTCTTTGTTTCAATTCTGGGACAAAGCAGTGGCTTTTGCACAATTCTTCTTTCATTAAAATCCAGGGGGAAAATGCACAATATGGTTTACAGGAGACTGACTCACAATAGTGGGATATAAAAGCAGCCTCTGGTGGTATATAGGAGAGAAATATTTTTGAAGTGTCATTCTGGGGACAAAAGTATGACACTGTCACACATACAGGCTCAAACACTGGCTACCGCACATGAGTGTTAGCAATTTCAGAACTGGGTGTGATTTTTCTGCTATTTCTTCCCCCTACCAAACCCTTAGACATTCATGCTATGAACTGTGTTCTCGTAGTCCAGGAATCTGTTTAGGGATTTGGGGTAGGCACTGTGGAGGCTGCTTGGAGCGGGGGGATTGTTTTCAGTCACAGCCTAATGGGCAAAGCCTGGGCTCTTCACACTGGGGACACCAAGTCTGCTGCTAGGCACACACTGCTGGATGCCTGCATGTAGAAGCAGCAGCTACAGCAGCTGCCTCCTCCTTCCGTGTGGCCGCTACAAATCTGGGAAAGAAATGCAGCATCATACAAAGGATTTCTTTAATGAGGAAGACTTCCTCAGACTTGCTGTGGGTTGTGGCTGCAGCCTAGGCTTCTCAAGCTCCAGAGAGAGAGACAGAGACAGAGAGGAGAGAGAGAGAGAGAGAAAGAGAGAGAGAGAGAGAATCTTTTCTTACCCATTATATGCTCCTTTCTGGGCTAGTCAGGGTTAGAAAAGGCACATCCTACACACAGCACACGCACACATACAGGCCCACACGCACACGCCAGCCATTGCCATAAACCCAGAGCCTGATTTCTCTTTGACTCTAGTGGCTGAGGGTTCACTCAGAAGGTGGGAGCCAGGCTGCATTATAGACTTGGACAAAACCAAACAGCTCCTCTTTCTCTCTTTTTCTCCACATATGCCTTTTCCCTTCTCAGCCACAGTCCTGGTCTATTCATCACAGGGACAACTGGCTTCCTTGCTCCCAAGGACAGCAATATTTCTGTATGGGGATCTTCTGGGGGCCTGCACCAGGAAAGAGAAGGAACCCTGAGTCCCGGCATCTCTTTTAAATTTAATTCAAACTGAGCATGGCGGACACTGGTCTCCCAGGCTTTCTGCTTCATGCTCAGAGGCCACAGGGTGGCGATTACTTCCCACAGAGCTGTTTATCTCCCTTAAGCTACCCAGCTCCTTCCTCTCTTCAGGTTGGGTCCCTTCATGTACAGGAGAGAAATACCACTCAGAAAAGTGACCTCCAGGGCAAAAGTGGAGCTCAGAGGTCGAGCCCTTGCATAGGATGCATGAAGCCCTGGGTTCAATCCCCAGCCCAGCACTCCCCTCAAAACAGTTACCCTGAGAAGTTAGTTATGAGACTAGTTCCCATCTTTTTTCTTGAGAAAAACTGACTTAGGGGGAATTTGAATGAGAATAAGAAGTTGTTCAATTTTTCTGATTCCCTTTGGCTGTCTTCTATTCTGTATCTCCCTCCTCTTTTTTGCTTCTTCTTCCTTCCTTGCTTTCAATAATGTGAGAACATTCAGGTCGTTTTTTGAGACAAGATCTCACAATGTCGTTTAGTTTGGTCTTGAGGTCCATATATCTCAGGTTGGCCTCAAAATTGTGATCTTCCTGCCTCAGCCTCCTCAGTGCTAGGATTACAGATGTGCGCCACGGCTCCTGGCTCAGAACATGCAGGCTGAAAGAACGAATACCTTTACACAGTGGGGCCTGGCAAAGCACAGCAACAAGGCCTGACTGTCCAGACAGGTAGGGGAGAACAGAGATTCTGTTGTGACCAAGGGTCACTTGCAGAGAAGGAATTCCCTGGAGGGAAGATCTGTGGTGGAGCCCCTGTCTCAGGTCACCAAGAGATTCTGAACTCTGGGACCCAGGACCATCCCCAGTTTGGGATACCTGTTGCTTGAAGCTGTGGGAGCCTTTGGGTGCCAGGCCTGTTGTAAATTTGGGGGTGAGGTCCAGCTCACCTGTCATCATGTTCACTGCCCCGGGACCTGGACAAACTTATCCAATGTGGGTTTCCAGCAGGGCCTCCAGGTTCACTGATCTGTGTAGCACTTTGCAACTGTAAATAAGCGAGAAAATTTGGCCACTCTTGTGACAAGAGATACAAGTTTGCACTTAACATGGAAGCATGGCGGGGAGGCTTCTGGCCAAAAGCCCCACTGTAAGCTCCAGAACAATTTCATTTCCTGGGAGGCACCCCGGCCCAGGCCTCAGAAAGGTCAGGGAGACTGAGTAGAAGGGTGGGGGCGGGGAAACACACGACTGGGGCCCGCTGGTCGCAGGTGAGGGCCGAAGAGGACGGTGCGGAGGGGACTGGCCCAGGATGCGGGCCGGGGGAGGGGCAGGCCATAGCTTTCCGAAGGTTTGGCGTTTTCCAGAGGGTTTTTCTCAGGAATTTGCCGCCCGCCCCCGGGGCAGCTCCCCGGGTCTCTCCCGCCCCTTTTCGGAGGCAGATCGCAGGGAGCTCGGGTTTCCTCCGAGGCCAGCCGGCCAAAGAGCCTTTCCCGCTTGCGGAGAAAGGGAAAAGCGCGTGCTGGCCTGTGGGAGCAGCCAGCGCCAGCGGAGTCCGGCCCCTCTGGGGAGCCGGCTGCCAGGACAGCTGCGCAGACCTCGCCAGATCTCGGCCGCAGAGGGGCTCCCGTGCGTGGTCACGCCTGAGGAGCTGGGAAGCCACGGGGCGCAGGGAACGAGCAGGCCGTGAAGCTCTGCCCCTTTTCCGCCGAGGGCTGAGCCCCTCGCTGGAAAGTGGGTGATCAGGCTCTGGGAGAGCGGCTCCCCGCCCGTCCCCCGGCTCCCAGCGTGCCCTGAGATGCCGGCTGCAGACGCCGGTGCCGGGCGGGAGTCCTGCTTCGCGCGAATTCCGAGGTGCGAGCCCAGTACCCGCAGCCGGTCTGCCCCTGCCCGCCACCCTGGAGGTGGAAGTCGCCGCCCACGGCTTTTCCCAGGAAATCCGTCCCTGCGCGCCTGCCTCTCTGCAAAGAAGTCCTCGCAGGACCCGGACTCCATTCTGGGAAGCCGAGAACCAGAGCGCCAGGCCTCTACGGGTTGATTATTAATTTGGGCTGCTCGGAGCGAGTAATGCGCTGGCCGTCTTCGCCTCGGAGAACTGTCCCAGCGCTGGGACGGGGCGTGAATGAATGACCCAGGGTGGCCGCTGGGAAAATCGAGTCGCAGAGGCTCCCGGGGCACAGGCTCTCTTGCCCCCAAATAAAGTCTTAGTTAACTAGTGTAGACTAAACACATTAATGTTATTATATGAGCGAGTTAGAGGGGGTGGGAAGTGAACCTTGTCCACTGGACCCAGACCTCGTGGTGATACTTATCCGGTGACAAATCGGGACACCTCCGACACGAAAATAGAAATGTAACATTCGACTGGACGAATTAATTTTTGACGGATTTACGGTATGATTTTCTTTCAGGCGGTATTCATGGGTTCTTTCGATCCATCGTGCAGCCCAAAGACAAAAGTATAAGTGATCACTTTCTGCCTTACGGAAACCCCTTAACAGTGTCTCCCCAAGAAAGATCAAGACACTTTGTGAATTTTCCCCAGATAATGCCTCATATTCCGAATGACTGATCAGAGAACTCCGGTATTGTTAAATAAAAGGAGAGGAAGGCGAGTGACGTGGGAGCCGAACAATGGCATTTCTGAATCTCTTTCCTTGATTGACAATGGGGAGTTTCATGACCCCAGGGAATAGGACTCATTATGGGGACTACACCAAAACACCAACCAAGATTAGAACTCTAGATCCTGTTTTAATCCCATTTCGGCCTAAATTATAGTGGGAAAATGTAAAACCCAAGCGAGAGGCATTACTCTCATCATATACTGACCTAAAGCTTTAATTGTAGTAAGGGGAAATTAAAATGGGAAGGCTGATATACTTTGCAACACTCGAGGCATAGCAGTGACAGTTAAGTAAAACACAAGACTTTGGCAGGGCAGGTACTGAGCACCCTGAAGTGGCATAAAAGGTGTAAAATTTATTTGGGAGACACCTGACTGGAAAAACACTTAGGGAGGTATTCTCTTGTAGAAAAATATCACAACTCCTCTCTGCTGGTTTAAAAAAAAAAGTGAGGATTATCAGCAAATGATCCAAATTGATGCTTAGAAGTAATCAGCTACTTTGAAATAAGTCTAAATTTCCATGATTATCTGGAAGACTTCCCTAGTCATTGGGAGAATTTTTTAACGTCAAAAGTTGTGTGAACATTCAATTTACCCCAGGAAATTGTGGGAGTTGGTCTTAAATCACGTTGGAAAAAGGAAATGTGTCTAGCAGAGTCTTGTCTTACAACAGATGTGAATTTAAGGTAGCGTCACTGTACAACAGATTCTTCAGTCGAGGTTATCCTCAAATTTTAGCAACTTGGGGGGAAAAAAGTCTTAGATATTATATACTAAATTAAACAAATGGACCACAGAAAGACAAAGCTGATGGAAGATTCTATACTATAGCCACAACTCCTGTTCTTAGGTAAATTACAGCAAAGGAAAAGGAATGGAGCAAATTTTTTATAAATAATGAAATAGAGTAACTGCACAATAAGGCTTCCCAATCATTTTGAGGGGTAGCTTTTAATGAGGAGTGTGTATTGCATGGGATCTGGGAGCCATAAGAATTACTTTTGCAGCAAGAAGGAACTAAAATTAATTATTAGGAGCTCAGTAATCACCAAATAAACTCTGAGCTTTGAGGTTAAAAATACACGACTATCTTCATGTTTAATTATATAGTATCAATTACTAATAGAAGTGATGTTTCAGCGTCTCAGTGAGACCAGATACTATCTTCTATGGAGATATCATGGTATTAATTAATGGCTTCTTTATTCTCATTATTCACAAGGAAAAATAGGGGTCATGTCACATTAAAATTAAGATTATCTTAGTTTATCTGGGCTCTTAAACGAAGATCATTCAAAGTAATTATATTTTGAATTAACAGAGGTAGCAATTTATCTCAGGTTTTTGGTTCAAAGACAGGAAAATAAAGATCAGAAATAAGCAAAGTTTCATTCTGAAGATAGGAAGAAGCAAACAAACACGTCTTGACTTTTGCAATATTTCCCTTGTTAAAAGGAGAATGAGGGAACTAAAAAAGACGTGACTTCGCAAAGTCAAGTCCTTTTTAAAAGACTCGGATCGAAATTCTTGCTATGCAACAAGGATTCAAGTTTGATTAATTTTCTGCAAGCGACGTGACAGCGGTGTTTTAAAAGATTAATTAAAACTGAAGTGATACGGAGCAGGAATTCAACCTGCAGGGGCGTCCCTGGCGCCTTGGGGGACCGTGGCGAGCGAGTCCCAAGCCCGAACTGCGGGCTTTCCCGAGCCTGGGACGCGGCTTCCCGTCTCCCGGAGAGTAGCGCGGAATTTGGCAGGGCGCCCGTCTGGCCGCCTGGCATCCAGACCTGGCCGCCAGCTCTCGGGGTGGGGACGGGGTGTGTCCTCGGGAACCCGCTGGCGAAGAAGAGCCAGCCAGGGAAGACCAGGTCACGCCGAGTGGCTCGGGAGGGGTCTCCAGGCTGCCGGGATCTGGGTCCACTCTCGGGCGCTGGGACGGAGGCACCCGCTCGGCGACCCGTCGTCTCGTGCGTAGCCCCCTGCACGGCCGTGCCCTCACGAGGGATCGGCCCGGAGCTGCGCCATCGCGCCCAAGGCGCGGGCCCGACCCGGATTCCGACCCCCGCAGCAGCCGTCCGACTCCCCTCCCCCTCCCACAGCCCGGCCCCTCGCTTCACTTCGCGGCGCCTTCCTCCGAGCGGGAGACCGAGCTCAGCACAATTGGCAGCTGCGCTCCGGGAACCAGACGCCAGCGCTGGAGTCTCGGGGTCGCGCGCGGTGGGGAAGCGACGCGGGTGGCACCGGCGGGGGGGGGGGTTCATCTGTGGTCAGCTTTTCCTAGGGGGGCGAAGGACCCTATCCCCTCCCCTCCGGTGGAGATCTGGGGTGCCCGATACCGCCCCGCGGCGGTCCGGGAAGAGCCCCGCCCGGCCGACCGGGGGATGCTCCGCGCCTCCCCATCCCCCACCCTCCCGCTCCCTGGCCGCCCCGGAGGTGTCGGGAATTCGATGCAGGCTGCGGAGTCGGAGCGCAGGGCTGGGGGAGTCCGGGTGAGGAGGGGACGCCGTGCGGGGACATCCTCCCGGGGGACGCCTCCCGCGCGCCTCCACCCGGAGCTCCCGGCCCGGAGAACAAAGGGTCTTGGCAGCGGCCAGGGTCGGGAGCGGAGACGGAGGAGGCGGGCAGGCCGTAGGGGCCGCGAGGGTGGCCCACGCTTCCTCCCGCGAGCAAGAGATGCCAGGCTCCTTCCCGCAGACGCCTCGCGGAGGCCGCTTCTAAACCCGGGCGGGGTCGGGTTCCTTACCTAACCGCTGCACTCGCGCCCTTCCTCCCCCAGCGTCCCCACCCCCTCCGGCGACCGCGACCGGTGAGCCGTAAGGCCAGAGGCGCGTGGTGGCGCGGGCAGAACCGCGGGATAGCAGCGCCCCCTGCAGGTGCGGGGCGTCTCTACAGCCGCCGCGCCTCTTAAGGTGGAACCGGCCTCATTCTCGCCGCGAGGGCAGTTTTTAAACTGCCCGCTTGCAGTCCCATTCGGTCCGGCACGGTCAGCGTGTGCTCTTTCCTGGTGCCGCGTCCTCATCGCTCGGCCTCACGACCTCCAGGACCACGTCCGCGAATACCCGGCTAGGCTATGGATCTCCACTGTCACAATCATTTCCTGCGGGTACAGGAGGCTACGTGAGCCCCGCGTTGGGGCGGAAAGACCAGAACAGCTTGTCTGCAACACGAAAGCAAACTTCTCTCTTCGTTTATTGAAAGCAGGACCGGACAGGAAGGCGTCTCCCAGGGCCGGCATGTTCTGGAGTTCTCGGATCTAGGCGTCAGAATGAGACCCTCTTGAGCAGGTGCAGGGGCTGGACTGGGGCCTCTTGCCTGCTTCGCGCGCTATTTCCGGAAGCTGTGTTAATTTGGTGAGACCGGAACTTGGGAACGATCGATCTTGTATTTCTTCATCAACCCAATGCTGTGCCTCTGGGAAGTAAGTGTCCTCAGCGAATCCAGGTTCTCGGGGAGGGTCTTCTCCGGGAGGAGAGAGAGAGCGCGTGCAGACCGTGCGCGCTCTGCCCTTTGGCGTCCGGGCGCAGCGCTAGCGCCCGGGGCGAGCGCGGTCCCCGCCCGTGGGAACGTCCCACCCCGCCAGGGAGGCCTGCGGGTGGGTTGGGCAGTTTCGGGGAGTCCCGCCCGCGGGTTGCAGACCGCAGGCGAAAGCCGAGAAGGGCAGGAGCTTTTACTTTAATCCGTTTTACACTGTGAAAACCGCAGACCTGTCGCCTAGGCGGCCACTTTTTAATTGAGAAGCAAATAGACGAAAAAACAAAACAAACGCGTTAGCGGATTGTCTTTCCTTAGATTTTTTTTTCCCCCCTCAATATAGCTGGCTTTCCAGGACCGCGGGAGCGGGTCTGCGCTCAGGATCCGCGGGGCCCGAGCCGGGATCGGGGTGGGGTGGGAGCACCCCGTGCGGTTCCCTTCCGCCCTCCTTGCTGGTCCTGCAGCTCCGCTGGCCCGTGGCGGCCTAAGGCCAGACGGCGGCGTCCGGGTTTGGCCTCCCACTCCCGCGCCTTGAGCTCAAATTTGGGCCCCCAGTGCCACGCCTGAGGCAGAGGATCCTGAGATGGCTGCGGGAATATTTCCGATATTCCGAGCCCAGAAAGCTGCCTACCAGCCCGCAGCCGTGCGGGCCCGGGGAAGCGCGGTGGCCGTGCTGGGGTGGCGCGTCCGTCCCCTTCTCACCCTCTGGTGTTCGGGTCCGCTGTGTAAGATCATTTCTCTGACAAACTTGTGGTCGTGTAGATGGAAAGGGAAGGAAAGGAGAAGAACGACGGGAGAGCGGGAGAGAAACCTTTTTTACAACAGAATTAGGAAAAATTGCGTGGTCAAAGAGTGGACATCGGGCCGGAGTGTTAGCTCAGTGGTTCCGGCGCCTGCCTCGCAAGCGCAAGGACCTGAGTTCGATCCCCACTTACCACATATAATGCTGGGCGTGGTGGCTCACGCCTGTAATCCCAGCACTCGGGAGGCAGAGACAGGAGGATTGCTGAGTTCGCGGCGGCTTGCCTGGGCACCATAGTGAGCTCAGGGCCAGCCTGAACTACAAAGCGAGACCCTGTCTCCA